>JAXCMG010000063.1:2357247-2369328 GCA_034642415.1 Podarcis siculus | reverse complement strand
CTGAAGCAAAGTTCTTAACCTGAAGCACCACTTTAGCTCATGGGGCCTCCCGCTGCCGCTGCTATTTCTGTTCTCATCCTGAAGCAAAGTTCTTAACCTGAAGCACCACTTTAGCTAATGGGGCCTCCTGCTGCTGCCGCGCCACTGGAGCACGATTTCTGTTCTCATCCTGAAGCAAAGTTCTTAACCCGAGGTAATATTTCTGGGTTAGCAGAGTCTGTAACCTGAAGCGTATGTAACCTGAAGCATATGTAACCCGAGGTACCACTGTAATCCTAAAACCCTGCTAATGTATTAATCTGGGTACAATGCTTCTGTGTATATGCAATAAACACCTTCCATTCTTCCTTAAATTCATTGTTGTCTCTTCCTCTTAGTTTCGTTGTCATTTTTGCCATTTTAGTATATTGTATGCCATTCAGCATATTCTAACGACTCACTTCCATAAAGCATCATGTTCAGCATGCAAGCCTGGTAGACCTTCATCTTGGTATTGGACAGTAGCATCACATTCACCAAAACCCTTTTGGAGAGTTGAGCCGAGCCATTGCTGCCTTGCCAATACACTTGTCTGGCTCAGCTTCAATGGAGAAATTGCTGGTTATGGTGGAGCCCAGGTAGACAAAATTGTCTACCATCTCAAGTGCGGTGTGGTCACCAGTGCTGATGGATGGAGTGCTGCCGATGTCCTGACCGATGTTGATCTTCATCAGGCTGATGGTAAAACTCCCTGCAGGCTTGGGCAAAACAGGGTCCCTGGTCTCCACCACCCGACACGATAAGAAATCCCGTTCAGTTAATTACATATTGAGAACGTCGTTTTCTTCCCTTTTGCATGCCTTGAATGCCTACTGCTGATCGAATCAATTAAATGGCTTCCCATTCTAATATTCTGAAAGAGGAAACAATATCAGGCATTTGCAAACAGCTGTGTATAGAATTTGTTGTTTTGCGACCCATCTGTCATATTTTGTTCCTTTCATTTAAAACGGTCCGAAATAGCTTATGGTTGTCTTCATAGGAATTCGTAGAAACCATAAAGCCGGCGAATGGGGGAAAGCGGAAAGAGGAGGAAAAGCACATGAATGGCCCTGCAATCAGGAAGCAGGTGTATGCCACATGCCCACGTCTTGTTTTTTGTTTTAAAAAACCAGCTCCATTGGAAATGAATGTGATGTTGAGGACTCAGAGACCTGGGATGGTCGTCCCCCCCCCCCCCAATAATACATTTATCCCAAGGTGCACTTGGGCATCTGTTTCATATTTAAGCATGTTTTACTAGTAGCTTTAAAGAAAGTCAAGCTGATGAACATCTACATTTAGGAGACCATATGTTAACAAGGGGTTGTTAGGTGACATGAGAGGCTATGGAAAGCATGCTTGCCATATGGATTTCGCCAAACTTTTTCTTTTGTTTTTTTTTAAACCCACACACTTAAATGGGGGGAAAAACACCATTAGGAAGTTTTAAATGAGGCTTTGTCATTTGGCTGCTCCACAGCCAGTAGATAATTCCACAAGAAAGTAAAAAATACTTGACTTAAGTACACTTGCCACAATATCATTTGTGCGCTGGTTCTTATCTGAAAAGCCCTAAATGGTTTGGATCAGGAGATTTGAAAGGCTGCCTGGTCTCATCTGATGCTAACTGTCCACTGCATTCAACGCAGGAAGTTTTGCTCTGCATTCCACCTCTGTCTGTAGTGTATTTTGGCTGAGATGCAAGACGGGACGTTTTATATCATGGCACCCTGATTGAGGAACTTTCTGGAGGGGTTGGGAAGGGATATAAGGTCAGCATTTCCCTTTGGCCCTTTGCCACAGCAACTCGTTTCCTGCCTCGCTGCATTTGGCTTCTTGCTTCCTGATCCTTGGACCTCGGCTTCGTGACTCCTTGCTTCTCGACCCTTGGACCCTTGACTTCGTGACTCCTTGCTTCTCAACCCTCGGACCTCGGCTTCTAGACTCCTTGCTTCTTGACCCTCGGACCCTTGACTTTGTGACTCCCTGTTTCTCAACCCTCGGATCCTTGGCTTCGTGACTCCTTGCTTCTCAACCCTCAGACCCTTGACTTCATGACTCCCTGCTTCCTGACCCTCAAGACCCCTGGCTTCTGGACTCTTGTTCCTGCTCCCACCCCACCATCTTGACGTCCTCAGCTGGGACTTTGATCACCCATAGACTGGACCATGACAGCAGTCTGCTCATTTGCTTGCACGAAATACCTGGTCACCAATGGCTCCTGAGTTGCTAACCTAACGGAGTGGCTTCTGTAATACAGGATTGGCCCAGAAGCTGCAACTGGTGCAGAATGAGGCAACCAGGTTTTTGAGTGAACTCAGCACCTGGTGACACTTCTTGGCCCTTTTACAAACACTCTGTTCATGGCACCACGCCCCATGAGCATATCATTGAGCAGGTCTTTTCTGCCCTTGTCCCTGTGGAATGCCATGTCCTCTACTATACATGAAGCAGCAGCCATCAGTTGAGGGAAATGTTGTGTAATGTCTTATCTGTTTGCCCAGACTTTCTCTGACCCCTAAGATGGAAACTTGACACAGAGGTCCAGCTCCGAGGGCCTTCTGGCAGTTCCCTCACTGCGAGAAGTGAGGTTACAGGGAATCAGGCAGAAGGCCTTCTTGGGGGTGGCACCCACCCTGTGGAATGCCCTCCCATCATGATTTCAAGGAGGTAAAGAACTATCTGACTTTTAGAAGACATCTGAAGGCAGCACGGTTTAGGGAAGCTGTCCCCTTCTCCTTGTGCCCTCCATCTTTCCCAACATCAGGGTCTTTTCCAGGGAGTCTTCTCTTCTCATGAGGTGGCCAAAGTCTTGGAACCTCAGCTTCAGGATCTGTACTTCCAGTGAGCACTCAGGGCTGATTTACTCCAGAATGGATAGGTTTGATCTTCTTGCAGTCCATGGGACTCTCAAGAGTCTCCTCCAGCACCAGAATTCAAAAGCATCAATTCTTCGGCGATCAGCCTTCTTTATGGTCCAGCTCTCACTTCCATACATCACTACTGGGAAAACCATAGCTTTAATTATACGGACCTTTGTTGGCAAGGTGATGTCTCTGCTTTTTAAGATGCTGTCTAGGTTTGTCACTGCTTTCCTTCCAAGAAGCGGGCGTCTTAATTTCGTGGCTGCTGTCACCATCTGCAGAGATCATGAAGCCCAAGAAAGTAAAATCTCTCACTGCCTCCATTTCTTCCCCTTCTATTTGCCAGGAGGTGATGGGACCAGTGGCCAGGATCTTCGTTTTTTTGATGTTGAGCCTCCTGCGATAGCAACACTATTAAACCTGAAGCTAGTATCTGGTTAAATCCCCTTCTGGTCTCTCTCGGCCCATTATGGGATACAGATTCTTCCAAAGAAACCTGGGTGTTTATTCAAGCCGTCTCTAGTTTCGGTGCAAATGCCATAAATCTGCTCAGGTTCGCTCAGCATTCGGCTGAAGCTCACTCCAAAGGGGTTGCAAAGCTTTGGAACGGGCGGTGATGAAACTGGCCGAAGTCTGATTTTTGTAAATGAAACCCCAAACCCGCCAAGTTTTTCTTGGTTTTGTGTTTCATTGCAAACAACCCTGTTTCTTAGGTAAGTACAGACGGCAATCATAAACATCAGTAAATATGAAAGGCAAGAAGAGGGACAGCAGACATCATATTTTTCCTCCGGAGCTGGAAGCCTGCCTTGCTCCACTGCAATACAGGTTTGCAGACTTTGGCTTGGAAACGGCCCTTTAGCGAAGTTTGATACTGAAAAGTAATCTTCTTCAGGAAATGAGTACCAAAGAACTGTTATACCATGTAATAAGAAAGAAACAATGAAGTTCCCTGGCGAGAAAGTAGTTCTGCGTTGATGGACAACAGTCATTATAAACTGAGCACTGAAATAAAAATGCCTTCAAACTTTTAAAAGGAGTTTCTGTATTTTAAATACAGACGCATGCATTTCATCCTGGAAGGTTTCCAAACAAACCCTTGACTTTCACGATTGTTTAAGAACTATGAGTTGCAGACACTCAAAACGAGGAGGAAAATATGATTTTTTATTGCCAGAGCAGACTATAGAAATATCTCATCTAACGTTTCAGTTTTGAACTATTGGGTGTGGTTTGAAAAAAAATATGTCAGTGGCTAGAGGGCTGTTGAATTTTCTCTTTCCATTGCCTCGCAAAGGAAACGGTTTGTTTTTCAAGAGTTCTCTCTTGGTTTGCAATATTGGGGCAAGTGTGCTGCTTTTGACGGTGCCACGTATATGGGCCACAGCATATTGCCCCTTGGGAATTGTAGTTCCCAGCACCAGGTATGGCAGAGAGACGCTTGGAAATTCAGCTGTCATTCCCTAAACTAACACACCCAGAAACAAGAGGTGGGTTAAATTTGGATGGGGCAAACTTCATTGAAGTGTCTTCAAAAACACTCTGCGGTAGAGGATCTCCTCTGTGTGCAAGTTCACCCCCTGGCATGTCTCTGGGTAGGACTGAGGGAGACCACTGTCTGAAACTTGAGTCCATTGCTGTTCTAGGACCTCACCAGCAAAGGTCCGTATAGTTAAAGCTATGGTTTTCCCAGTAGTGATGTATGGAAGTGAGAGCTGGACCATAAAGAAGGCTGATCGCCGAAGAATTGATCCTTTTGAATTATGGTGCTGGAGGAGACTCTGGAGAGTCCCATGGACTGCAAGAATATCAAACCTCTCCATTCTTAAGGAAATCAGCCCTGAGTGCTCACTGGAAGGACAGATCCTGAAGCTGAGGCTCAAAGACTTTGGCCACTTCATGAGAAGAGAAGACTCCCTGGGAAAGACCCTGATGTTGGGAAAGATTGCAGGCACAAGGAGAAGGGGACGACAGAGGACGAGATGGTTGGACAGTGTTCTCGAAGCTGCAAAGATGAGTCTGACCAAACTGCAGGAGGCAGTGGAAGACAGGAGTGCCTGGCGTGCTCTGGTCCATGGGGTCACAAAGAATCGGACATGACTAAACGACTAAACAACAACATGTTCTAGGAAACGAGAGAAAATTAAGGGAAATTGAGAAGATAAAAAATGAAAGGTTGCTTGGTTGGGCAATCCGGACATGCAGCTCATTGAAAGAAGCAAGAGTTCCTGCGTGGGTAATCTTAAATAACTATGGGTGTGCCCACACACAAGGCAAGCCATTTCAGGGACAAAAATTATTCGTTTTATCTATTTCATAAAATGTATAAACTGCTTGACCATAACTCCCCCTACAAATAAACCTCAAAGAGATTTACAGAAAGAATACAACATGATCAGATAAAACAGTTAAACATAGATTAAAACATGTCGTCATTTCTAAATATGTATCTAAATTTTGACCACACATGAACAAAATCTCTAATTGAGGACTCTCATTTTGGTATCTAATCCAGAGTAGAATTTTTGGAGTTATTCTGATTAGTAATGCAGCCATTCATTACAAGCTGGAGAAAATCTTATTCCAAGGAAGAAAATTACCGGTATGGACTTTGGAGAGCTGATTACTATGCTCTCTTTTTCTCTGTGTGTATTCCACATAGGAAACTCTAACAGCCCTATTATGGCATAAGATGAAGAAATATCTGACAAGAGAAATGTATTTATACACATTGGCCCTGATCCATCAAGGAAGATCTAGCCAGCTTGTGACTTGTGTTGCTCAGTGCTGGCCTTTACAATGAAGTAAATTTCACATTCCAGGTACCTTTGTTTTCTTGGGGTTCACTTTTTGTGCCCCATATGTCACACACACACACACACACACACACACACACACACACACACACACACCATTTCTAGCAGCCAGGGGGCTTTAGAATCTGCATGTAGCAGACTGCAGCATTCTAGGTCACATGAGAGGACCATGTGTGAGAGACTCAAGGAATATATATTTTTAGAGCAATATATTTTTTTTTATAATATTAAGGAGCTACAAGAAAGTTCAGTTTCACGTAGCCCTTGCATTCCAAGTAATACCTTGTGGCTGAAAATGTATATCTTACTGACATTATTTTTGCTCATTCCGCATGAATGTTATAAAGCTGCATTTGGAAAAAGGTCTTGCTGTAAAAGGGGTTATCTCATCAATCAAATGCTTCCCGCGTGTGCATTGAAAATAATAAACTTATGCCACATGTGTGGTTGGTGGAAGGATGAAATAAGACTCTCTATTGTTATGCAGTGGAAATATGTCTAGAGTAAACTTCTTATTCCTTGCTGGCCTGTTGGGTTCGGTGAGGTGGCCAAACAATATTCATCAAATCTCTTGGCTGCAGATGAAGGGCTCTTATTTGGAAATACGATTATATTTATACTGCATCTGATGTGCACCTCTTGAACTTTTGCTGTGAAGTTCATAACTGTTGGTGCAGGTTGGGAATTTAAAACCAGATTCTTTAGGCAAATATGGGATACATCTCCTCTGTCCTAAACGTATAAGAGAATCGAATCCTTGAGTTCAAAACGCTTTTGAATTACTTACCATAATTTATGCTAAGAGGCACGAAACTTATGAAGAAGTTATAAACTGTATTATATATGTGTGCAGGGGGATTGATGGTATTTGGCTACAACTGCTGGGAAAATTGAAAAAAAAGGATGAATGATTATAGTGGTTGCTTTGATATATACAAAAACAAAGCAAGGGGCTTTGATGCAGAGTGCAATTCGGCCTCTGCAATTCCACCTAGAAATGAATGGGAATTGCATAAGATTATGGAAACTCTCTTGCTTGCACATGCATGCATGAACATGCATGTACACACTATGTGCAAGCACCATGCTTTCTAGCCCAGGCAGACTCCCACCTGCTTCTGCCAAGGCTTTGCAGAGCTACCACCACAGCCAGAGTCTGACTGCCCTTGTGGCAACTTGGGTGGCAGGCTCAAATCAATTGGGCCTGATCCCGGCATCAGTTCTAGGCTTGTGCTGTGATCTTCTTCTTTGGCGATCCCTTGTAGCCGAGTAAGATTGTCTTCCATAAACACAGTTCTAACAATGAGTCCGTGACTGTGGAGGCCAATTCTGGATCCACACGTCCTTCCACAGAGGAGCACAGGTTTCCAGGCGGGAGTTCATGGTGTGGATTTGCCAAGCGGGCCTTCCTCTTAGCACGTTTCTCCCTTGCGTCCTGAGTACGAGTGTCTTCAAAGCCCATGACATCTTTGGTGAAGGCTGTTCTCCAATTGGAGTGCTCACAGGCCAGTGTTTCCCAATTGGTGGTGTTTATGCTACATTTTTTAAAAATTTGCCTTGAGAGAGTCTTTAAACCTCTTTTGTTGACCACCAGCATTACGCTTTCCATTTTCAAGCTCTACCTCTCTTTTAAATCGAAACCTGTGAAGGCAGTGAAGGTCCTGTGTGAGTGCCTGGAGGTGGTTGGAGGATGGATGGTGGCTAATGGATTGAGGTTGAATCCTGACAAGACAGAAGTACTGTTCTTGGGGGACAGGAGGCGGGCGGATGTGAGAGACTCCCTGGTCCTGAATGGGGTAACTGTGCCCCTGAAGGACCAGGTGTGCAGCCTGGGAGTCATTTTGGACTCACAGCTGTCCATGGAGAAACAGGTCTGTTCTCTGTCCAGGGCAGCTGTCTGCCAGCTCCATCTGGTACGCAGGCTGAGACCCTACCTGCCACAGACTGTCTCTCCAGAGTGGTGCATGCTCTGGTTATCTCTTGCTTGGACTACTGCAATGCACTCTATGTGGGGCTACCTTTGAAGGTGACCCGGAAACTATAACTAATCCAGAATGCGGCAGCTAGACTGGGGACTGGGGGCGGCTACTGAGACCACATAACACCAGTCCTGAAAGACCTACATTGGCTCGCAGGACGTTTCCGAGCACAATTCAAAGCGTTGGTGCTGACCTTTAAAGCCTTAAACAGCCTCGGCCCAGTATACCTGAAGGAGCGTCTCCACCCCCATCGTTCTGCCTGGACACTGAGGTCCAGCTCCGAGGGCCTTCTGGCGGTTCCCTCACTGAGAGAAGCAAAGCTACAGGGAACTAGGCAGAGGGCCTTCTCGGTGATGGCGCCTGCCCTGTGGAACCCCCTCCCATCAGATGTCAGAGATAAACAACTACTTGACATTTAGAAGACATCTGAAGACATCTGTTTAGGGAAGTTTTTTATGTGTGACATTTTAATGTGTTTTTAATCTTTGTTGGAAGTCACCCAGAGTGGTTGGGGAAACCTAGCCAGATGGGTGGCATACAAATAATAAATTATTATAATAATTTATTATAATTTTGGAATAGTCGTTGCTTTGGAAGGCGATAATCAGGCATCTGCACAATATGACCAGTCCAAAGAAGTTGATGTTGATGTATCATTGCTTCGACACTGGTGATCTTATGCTTCTTCCAGTACACTGGTGTGTGTTCGCCTGTCTTCCCAAGTGATGTGTAAAAAATTTCAGAGACATTGTTGATGGAGTTGGAGATGGCATTTCTACATGGTCCATATTTCACAAGTGTACAGTAAGGTTGGTAGGTGTGTATCAGGTCTATATCAGGCTCAATGCTCTCTGCTTGAATCCACCATATCAAACAAGATCTGTTGCCATTACAAAGTTGCAATGGAAAAGTTTGCATAAATGGTCTCTGATACCCAGGCAGCTTTATCTGATACAGCCTAATGCCCCTCCTGTGTGTTGGAGAGGATGAGTTGTAATGGATACATATATTCAGATGTGGTGGGATTACCCCCAGAGACAATTATTTGGAAAGTCAGTAGGTACAACCATGTTGTTAAATATGTACCTATATATAAATTCAGATCTTCGTCAGAAAGTCATTTGCTTTCAGTCACTCAGGCAGTCATGGCACACAATTGGAAGGTATTTTGGGATGAACTCATTGATCGTGGTATCAGAGAATTTGGCCATGCACTCTTTTGTTTACCAAACAAAATTGGTTATTGTTAACCAAATAAATAAATAAAGAGTAATTGGGACAAAAGAAAAAATGATTAATTTGAAATCACATGGAAAGTGTTTATTAGTTAAGCAAGTATCAGAGATGATGTTAGTCTTCTACCTCTTATGTTTTCTTGACTATGGACTTTTAAATTTATTTCATCACTTGAAACCCTATAAAGATCACACAAAAGAGAAAGAAAATGGTAAACATTATTAATATGTATAGTTAATGAACTGCTCCCTTTCTAATATGTTTACACTTGCCCATCTGTACATTCCTGGATGCTTATGTATGGTCTTCATATTAATTTGTTTTCATACATATATGTGTGTGTGTGTGTGTATAAAAAATTCACTTTTATGTCAACAGAACTATGCAACCAACAAAGAACATCACACCATATTGGTGGTCACAATCTCCAACAATAATAAAAGTTATAAATGTTGCAAATGTCCATTGGCTCAGTTTGGTAAATCTTTCCACAAGCTCAAATGTTTTAGCTTGTTTTCTAAACCCAATAATGATGTATCAGGTCCAACGCTGCCATACGATGGCAGTGGGATTGGCCTGGGCTACAGAGGATTTGAGACCAGCTCTGCCTCACCAGTCCCTGCCCTTGGAATGCCTTGTTGGGGGGCTTTTCATTGGCCCCTGCTAGTGCCAATCCCACCAGCAGACCCCTTGTCCACCTGTTAGTCAGTTGGTGGGAGGCTGGCTCAACAAATAGGGCTGCGTGGAGGGACACTTCCACCAACTCATTCCATAAATGCTCTCCAGCAAATCCCCTCTCCAGATTCCTCTCCAATAGCAAGGTTGTTTATTTGTTTTAAGAAATAATCTGAGCAGCTGGTAAACAAATAAATTCAAATGACATTATAAAGCAAATGAACCGTGCAAAAAAATTAAGAGGAATACAACCCTCCAACTAGCAAAAAAAGTCCAAATTCTGAAATGTCTGAGCAAATGAAATGGTTTTAACTTGGTGCTGAGAAGAGTGCAGTGTCACCTTCCTGTAAAGAGCATTCCCCAACTGGGGGGCCACCACAGAGAAGGCTCTCTCTTTCTACATAGACGGCACATGGATCAGGGACCCACCTTAGAGGGTTGTTGCAATGTTTATAGAAAGAGGAGTATGAGGACGCTGTATAGTGCTATATGAAGGCTAAGTGTGGCTTTTACATGTGATCCCTGCCCAAACTGGACATGCACACTTTATTTCAGCCCGAATCCCAGCGTCGTTTTCGGATTGTGTTCTGAGAGCTTGAATGCACGTTCATTGTATCTCCAGCTGTTTGTATATCAAGGGGTCTGTGAAGAGCCAGGACCGTTTGGCTTGTGTTTTCTTGCCAGCCATGGAAGGACTGCAAAACCCAAGCTTGTATCACCCAGGATTTTTGAGAAATGACATCAGATATGACTGATTGCGGACAGGCAAGTCAAGTGGCTCCTAGGCATTCCCATAGCCTCCGCTAGACAGCTGCAGAATAATTAGCAGCAAGATCAGCTCAGCCAGGAGTGGGAATTGTGTGTATTGCTGTTGTTCTCCTCTCCCGTGCCAAGTAATTTCTTTAGAGAGCTGACATCATACTGATCGTCTTTCTGTATACTTCTCTTTTTATCAGTTTGTTCTCATTTCTTTGGTTACATAGCAAAGCTGCTCTTTCCTCGGTCATTTCCTCAATTCGAATGCCTCTTAGCGCAGGCATGTGGCATTGTTCTTTGCAGCAATGTTGCAGGGGGATAGCTTGCAGCAGAAACCTGTAGCGGCACAAGAAGTATTTGTCAGAGTTTGTATGCTTAATAATAATAATAATAATAATAAATTTTATTTATATCCCGCCCTCCCCAGCCGAAGCCGGGCTCAGGGCGGCTAACAACAATAAAATAGTACAACATTCTAAAATCATTTCATTATAAAATTAATTCAAATCAGATTAATGGCAACCATTGGGCTAGAGTTCTGTGAAGATTGCCGAAGGAGGGAGTCAGGCTGTGCCCTGGCCAAAGGCCTGGTGGAACAGCTCTGTCTTGCAGGTCCTGCGGAAAGATGTCAAGTCCTGCAGGGCCCAAGTCTCTTGTGACAGAGCATTCCACCAGATCGGAGCCACAGCCAAAAAAGCCCTGGCTCTAGTTGAGGCCAACCTAACCTCTCTGTGGCCTGGGACCTTCAAGATGTTTTTGTTTGAAGGCCGTAAGTTCCTCTGTGGGACATACCAGGAGAGGCGGTCCCGTAGGTACGAGGGTCCTAGGCCGTATAGAGCTTTAAAGGTTAAAACCAGCACCTTAAACCTGATCCTGTACTCCACCAGGAGCCAGTGCAGCTGGAAAAGCACTGGGTGAATGTGATCTCACAGCAAGGACCCCGTAAGGAGTCTTACCGCGGCATTCTGCACCCGCTGGAGTTTCTGGGTCAGTCTCAAGGGCAATTTGCAATGGAAAAAAGAGTTCCCATTGTGAGTGAATGAGAGTTCCTACCCCCTGCAAAAACAAATTGGAGGTGCCTTCCCTAGTCAGAGTAGACCCATGGGGGGGTGTAGTTTAACTGGCTCTGAGTTCTGTCCTGGGGTTGTCCATACCAGAGTTTATTGTGTGCTTGCAGCTGTTTGACATTTGATTTCTGTAGACCTCATGATGTTACCCTCAAATACTAGCCATGTTGTGCAGATGCCTGATGATCGTCTTCCAAAGCAACTGGTCTATTCTGAACATAAAAATGGAAAGCGTAATGCTGGTGGTCAACAGAAGAGGTTCAAAGTCTCTCTCAAGGCAAATCTCAAAAAATGTAGTATAAACACCAACAATTGGGAAACACTGGCCTGCGAGCGCTCCAATTGGAGAACAGCCTTGACCAAAGGTGCCATGGGCAATGAAGACACTCAAACTCAAGACGCAAGGGAGAAATGTGCTAAGAGGAAGGCATGCTTGACAAACCCTCACCGTGATCAACTCCTGTCCGGAAACCTATGTCCCCACTGTGGAAAGACGTGTGGATCCAGAATTGGCCTCCACAGTCACTTACAGACTCAGTGTTAAGGCCGTGTTCATGGAAGACAATCTTACTCGGCTAAGGGGGAAAGAAGAAGAAGAAGAAGAAGAAGAAGAAGAAGAAGAAGAAGAAGAAGAAGAAGAAGAAGAAGAAGAAGAAGAAGAAGAAGA
>JAXCMG010000063.1:2329307-2357237 GCA_034642415.1 Podarcis siculus | reverse complement strand
GACCCTCAAATAACACAAATTTTGATGCTTTCCTTCTGTGGATTGGGTTTACTGGCTGTGGGACAATCTGATACATTGGGGAAAAGTGGGTTCCAAACTGCTCCACTCAGGATCATAAACAATTTATTTTGGTGTTTTGGGGTGGTTGAATCACTCTTCACTTTCTGCTACTCTCACCATCAAACCTTTTATTGGCATCATATTTGTTGTTTAGTCATTTAGTCATGTCTGACTCTTCATGACCCCATGGACCAGAGCATGCCAGGCACTCCTGTCTTCCACTGCCTCCCGCTGTTTAGTCAAACTCATGTTGGTAGCTTCGAGAACACTATCCAACCATCTCGTCCTCTGTCATCTCCTTCTCCTTGTGTCCTCCATCTTTCCCAACATCAGGGTCTTTTCCAGGGAGCCTTCTCTTCTCATGAGGTGGCCAAAATATTGGAGTCTCAGCTTCAGGATCTGTCCTTCCAGTGAGAACTCAGGGCTGATTTCCCTAACAATCAATAGGTTTGATCTTCTTGCAGTCCATGGAACTCTCAAGAGTCTCCTCCAGCACCATAATTCAAAAGCATCAATTCTTCGGCGATCAGCCTTCCTTATGGTCCAGCTCTCACTTCCATACATCACTACTGGGAAAACCATAGCTTTGGCTATACAGACCTTTGTTGGCATCACATACAAACATCCAAAACAAATCAATACAGAATTACCACTTCCCCAGTGGCACAAAACATTTGCTAAAAGAAAGGAGGCAGAGCTGTCTATCGTCACATCTCTAGGTCTCCAGGAAGAACTTTCTGCTACTCCCCCTTTCATGCCCAGTGCTTCCTCAATGCTTTCTTCTCTTTTCCAGCTCTGGTCATAACTATCTACAATCTGCTCCTAACTGGAGCAGAGCTATGAGCACCACAGGGCAGGACAGGGTCTCAAATAAATATGTGCTCTCCCAAGCCCACATTCCCAGCAGGTTCACATTCCTGACTCAGTGACATCTACACTGCCTTGGTCATATCCACAGAACGGAGGATGGCAGGATCTCCAAGGATCCGATCTACAGTGAGCTGGCTTCAGGCACCAGGCCTGTTGGCAGACCAACTCTGCATTACAAATATTTCTGTAAATAAGACATGAAGGCTGTCAATGTCAAACCTGCCCTGTGGGAATCCCTTGCAGAAGACTGCAGTGCCTGGAGACATTCAGGTCATGCATCTATAGCAGTGACTAGAGGAGGAATGATCGCCAGGAGGAGCAACGGGAGAAGAAGCGCCCTGGTGCATCTGCAGCAGCAAAACCAGATGCCTTCATCTGCCCCGACTGCAACTAAACATATCTCCCCCACATCTGCCTCTACAGCCACAACAGTAGTTTGACTTCAGCCCCAAAGGCGCACTCCTGCTGCTCGTATTTTGGAAAACCCAAGAATTACCAACAATAGAAGAATGGCAGATAAAGATGATGGATTTTTCAGAGCTAGCCGACCTAACCGGAAGAGTCTGCTACCAGAAGAAGGAGGAGTATCAGGAAGAGTGGAATAAATTTAATGATTATTTAGTTAAATTTGTTAAGTTAAACTAACTGAAAACAGCTTGCAGATACTTAATGGTCTAAGGATTTTATTTATGTTAAGTGATGAATTAATATGTTTAATTCCATAAGGTGAAGATCTAAGGATGTTAATGTTTAAGTTAAATTTCATAAAAATTGGGATTTGGAAAACCGTTAAAAGGACATGCAATGAAATTCAACCAAGGGGAAGCGAAGAAGTCACTTAACAAAGTTAATAACTAATTTTCAATAAGGCTATGATTTATGTTTGTCTGGTTTTTTTTTGTGTGTGTTTGTTTATAATATTGTGAAAACTAATCAGATTAAAAATGGTGTGCTGAGAATTTACAATGGCCTGATGATGTGCTTTTATGCACCTCTTGGACAGGACGTTTTTCTTTTTATGAAATGCATGCATGGCAAAGCATTACAATCTCCAAAGTGGCTTAGCAACCGAGGCTTCTTCCTATAGAATAGCAGCTCTGCAAGAGAGATGCAGGGCTTGCCTAACAACTCTCCGCACCTTTAGCAAAGTACAGCTTCTGGAATTCTTTGGGGAAGCCGTGCCTGTTGAAAGCGGTGCCATAGTGTTTCAAATGCATGGTGTGAATGGGGCCAGCGTCTCAAGATTTTTTTCCTCGGCCTCCTTAATCCAGCCATGTCCTCTGAACACACAGCCTTTGTTGTCCTGGCATGGTGAGGCAGAAAGGTCCCAGACTCCCCACAAATGCCATTGATTGGAGCAATGTAGCCAAGTGTGTTAGATGACATACACCAGGGCTTTTAACGACCCATAAAAAGGTCGCTCTTGACATTTTATATTAAGCCCTTGCCCTGAAGAGATGTGGAGCTTTCCCTTTCCCTGCACTTGCTGCTGGTGACAGTGGATGTGTGCTGATGGGGGCCGAGGTGGGGAGTCCATTAAAGGGAGAAGCCCGGCGGGCAGACACTTTCTGCGCCGGACATCTGAGCGGCATTACGGCGGCTAATCGGGGCTACGTGGCCTTCTGCTAATGGGTCTGGGCTCTAGGGGCTTGCCTGTGACCTATCCAATGACTTGATCGGAGGCAGATGTCAGGCGACCAGGTTGAAGGCCTGGCAAGTTCCAGCCGCCATGGCGGGAGGGAGAGCAGAGATCCAGAGCAGGGGGCTAGCAGGCTGGCATTCAGGGGCCACCCAACACATTTTGCCGCTTGAGGCTAAGAACAAGATGGTGCTTGCTGGTGCCTTCATTCTGCACCTTTAGGGCGCCAGGTGAAAAATTTAACTGGGCCTTTGGTTGATTGGCAGCTAATGGCCCTTTAAAATGTGTTGGGGAAGGGGCGGATTCTTGGATTTTTCTTGTTTCTATTATTATTATTACAGTGGTACCTCGGGTTAAGTACTTAATTCGTTCCGGACCTGATTTGACCTGAAACTGTTCTTAACCTGAAGCACCACTTTAGCTAATGGGGCCTCCTGCTGCTGCCGCGCTGCCAGAGCACTATTTCTGTTCTCATCCTGAAGCAAAGTTCTTAACCCAAGGTAATATTTCTGGGTTAGCGGAGTCTGTAACCTGAAGCGTATGTAACCTCAGGTACCATTGTAATAATAATAATACACAGTCATACCTCATGTTACGTTTGCTTCAGGTTGTGCATTTTCAGGTGGCGTCCCGCGGCGACCCGTAAGTACCAGAAAGGGTTACGTCTGGGTTTTGCCGCTCAAGCATGCGCAGACGCACTAAATGACGTCACGCACATGCGCAGAAGTGGCGAATTACAACCTGCGTGTGCGCAGACGCAGGTTGCGTTCTTTTCCGGTTGTGAACGGACCTCTGGAATGGATCCCGTTCGCAACCAGAGGTACCACTGTACTGCCCTATACCTGGGGGTTTCAGGGTGGTTCACAGAATAAAATCTAGAAATAAAGCTACAAAACACCTAATAAAAATATAAACAGCAACCCAACAACCCCTCCCCCAAAAAACACATTTTAAAAGGGCAAAGGAGTTTGTGTTTTTATATTGTGCTTTTAGGTTGTGAACTCCCCTGAGGCCTGCGGATATAGGGTGGTATACTACTACTACTACTACTACTACTACTACTACTACTAATTAATAATTAATAATTCCATGCACAGTAGCTGTTGAATCTTATTCCAACACTGGCAATGAGCAGAGCAGGCTAGCTCATCGGATACATAGGAAGCCTAGAAAACAGCTCTGCTCTCAAATGGACAGGGAAGGAGATGCAGCTCAGCACCTGCTTCCGAAGGCAATTGCTTCAGTCTGCCCAATGGTAGGGCCATCCCTGCTGGCCCTGCAAAGGCATTGTCTTCCCTCAACAACATGTTGCCCGGAGTAAACGCTTGGACTGATGGAGCATTGTCCAGGCAGGCCTAACCTAAGCATTTTAGCAGCACATTTTGGACAGTACTGGCATCGCTTCTCATTTGTTTGCAGATCTAGATGATCACCAATGTACTATGAGAACATTGGAGCGTAATGCTCCGTGTTACAGTACGGAAGAGGGGGCAGAAGTTGCAGGATGCAGGAAATCTGGAACCAGGGAAGGGGGATGGGGCAAAACTCACACTTTAATGCAAGGCAACCTAATGCACACTTTCTGAAGCAATACATGAACTGAAACACAACCATCCTTCGGAATCCACACTTTTCTGAATTTTGTGATACAGGTCTCCAGCAAAAAAAATTAAAAAGGCATACAAAAATGCATGTATTAGTGAAAATACCATATGCCTTATATTAGGGGAATTTGTTTGCAAAAATGTGTATAATAGGCAAAATTACAGAGACAAATATGTGTATTATGGCAGATGCACTTTAAAATTCTTGCAAATTTTCCCCTTAAAAATAATAAAAAAGAATCACAAATTGCTGCAGAAATGTGGAAAACTGAAATTAAGAATGGGGCTCCTCATTTTCCCCCTATCTGGAAATTTGAGTCTTTTCGCTTCATCTACATCCGTTTAAGGGAATAATGCCAGCCATTTTGTTCGGAGGAGCTTTTTAACCTTAGCATCACCTTGCCTTCAAAAGCAGCAGGGTGTGAATGTGTTTAAAGTACTTAGTTACCCATGATATTGTTATCTCCTGCATCTTGAGAACTGGTTTTCTGTTTAGTGTTTATGCACAACTTAAAACAGACAACTGAACTCATAACTTTCAGGTATGTTATAATATTGACTAAATATCCAAAGGACTATATGATCGGAAAAAATTATTGTGTGTGCAAACCAGTTTAAAATGCATGTTTTGCAGTTCCAGTCTGGCTACTCTACATGAGTTACTGTATTGTAAACAGAGCTAAACCCTTCTTTATTACATGATCAGTATCTTCACACTCAGCTGGAGTTAAATGCTTCCTTTGGTTGAGTTCACAGCAAACGTCTTCTCAAGTAGCTGGAATTACGTGCACGCCAAGTTTCAGGTTATAGGAAGTGATGATCCCTCAATTATAACGGCAACCTTGCTCTAGAAGGATTTGGGTCGGGGTCAAGGGATGGCAGCACACACGTCTTTTCTGGATTGAAATGTGTTGAGGTCAGGAAGCAGGAATGAACACAGAAATGAATGCAGGAATGTAGCAACTGTTTTCATTATTCGTTGAACAACTACTAGCTAACTGTGATATGAAACTCTTTTTGCTAGTGTTGACCTTAAACCAACAGTGGCAAAGCGTGTTCTCCTTCATAGAGAGCACGTGTTGCGGTGGGGTCTGACAGGCCACCCCTCTGTTGCTGGGTGGGTTAGTAAGCTGATAGCCAATGCCTTTGCTGTGGCTACAGTGGTCCTTCAAGGGACCGGGTAGGAATTTGCCCACTGAGCTAACTGGCACTGTTCCAGTGGTTTTGCCTACCTTATAGCAATTTGTCACAAATGGTTGGGCATTGGGGCAATCATTTGTTTTGGATGGAGGGGAGGTTGTAGTCTCCACCTGCCCCTCCAAACGCAGGGGCATCCTGTTAAAGGGATTCAGGGGGGAGTGGCCATGTCCACGTGCCCTGGAGGGGGGCAAAGTCACTCCCCCAGACAGCGGTCCCTGCGGGGGTCACCTTATTGGATGTAAGTCTCAGGAACCCCTGCCTGGATTGACCACACGTCACTTCCAGCGGGGGGGCTGGAAGAATTTTGATTGTCTCATGCCCAGGCCAAACCTCTTTCATCTGTACTCAATGAAGTCGTGGCCTGTTTTGACCCCAAACCCAGTCTTATTATACGGGTTGGGGCAATATGGGCGGGTGCATTTGCAAATAAAGAAGGAAAGCATTTTAGCAGGGACACAACCTCCTGTTCTGAGACGGAAGAAATCTCAGAGAATATTGGTGGCATTTTGTAGGGCTAAGCCTATATTGAAGGGTCTTTAGGGTTGGACCCTGATGCCAGACATGCATTCGGATGCTTACAAATGTTGGCAGCTTATACAGACTCTTTACATATCATTGAATGATTATTGAAAAGTATTTAGGGCTAGGTTTCTGCTAAGATTTATAAAGCAGTGTTCGCAATATTTGTTATATCTGCATATATCAATGAACAGGATACTCCTGTTTACTTTATATGAACAAGGCTTTTGTTGTAGCATTGTCTGTCTTTAGCTGAATGTTTTTGGTTACTTTCTAACTGGTTCGACATCAGTGGTTGATTATGGTCTGCAGATCAAAATCAACGGATAGACATAGCTGTCAAGTGTCCCTTATTTGAAGGGACAGTCCCTTATTCCAGCGCCATGTCCCGCTGCTGTCCCTTATTGATAGATGTCCCTTAAATGTCCCTTAAATGATGTCCCTTAAATTTCAAAGGAAGCAGCTCCTCTCCCTCCCTCCCTGCCGGCCAGGGAGGAAGGAGGCTCCAACTGTGTTGCTTGGCTGTGTTGCTCACCCAATAAGAAGTCTAAGAATGACGGGGGGGTGGAGCTTGCATGCCTTGTGTGTGGCTAGTTAATACAAGCTGAGGGGTTTTTTGAATGCTGGATGCCATTTTGTTGCACGTGCTGCTGCAAACTTTGCAGTGCAAAGCCGGGCCGGGGAGCCATCTTAAGTTGAGGCTTCATAGGCCTTGTGGTGCATGTGATTCAGATTCTATTCAGTTGAACCTCTGGTTACAAAGTTGGTTGGACAGTGTTCTCGAAGCTACCAGCATGAGTTTGACCAGACTGCAGGAGGACAGGAAGACTGGAGTGCCTGGAACAGGTGAGGCTGCAGGTCCCTTATTTTGGCTGCTGGTCCCTTATTTTCAAGGCTGCTGGTCCCTTATTTTCAAATCTGTAAGTTGACAGCTATGCGGATAGAGGTTGCTGATGTGATTTAATACATTTAATGATGATGTGATCTAATACATTTACTCCAAGGAGGGAAAAACAAATAATTGTAGACACTCCATCACAAATAGAATACACTGAACATTTAGATTCTGTCCAAGGAACTATAGTAAGAAAATTTCTCATTTTATAAACTGAGCACCTTGCTTCTATCCTATTCTCAATAAATGGGGAACAACTGTTCTTTTTCTTTTTTTCCTGATGATTTCTATAGTATTTAAACAGTCTTCTAGCAGGCCCAATTTCCCCATTTACTATATTGGGTTAATATTGGAAAACTAATAAAACATTTATTTGAAATAAAAAAAAATCCCATTTACCCTTGAACTTATTTCTGTATTTTTCATTATGCTCACACAGGAGTCCAAAAACCCAGGCTTGGCTTACTAGCCAGAGTCGCAATTTGTGATCGATCAGCGCCGACTCCTTCCCACACCCTTTGAAAATCTTTTGTGTGCACCAAAGAACTTGCAGGGCAGAAGAAGGGTTTTGCCACTGGACTTAATATTTGATGAATTATTGTATTTTAATATTTTGCTGGAAGCTGCCCAGAGTGGCTGGAGAAACCCAGCCAGATGGGCAGGGTATAAATAAAAAATTATTATTATTATTATTATTATTATTATTATTATTGGGTCAAGCTCTTACGTTGCTTCTACTTCCTCCAAAGATCAGCAGCACAAGGCTAAAAATATCTAAGATAGAGGATTTCATAGCTCAGCAACCAGCAGAAGCACCTCTGCCAGCATGAAATCTGAAATCCCTCCTCTCCAAGGACTCAGCTGTGAGAGAGAAGATGGATTTTCAATGTGTTGGGTCTGGTTGGGCTCGGCTGGAGATATTGATGGCAGCTGCCCCGTCGAACCTCGGTTCCTTGTATCCTTCCCTCTGCCAGGGCACAAAATAGGTATTGCCCTGAGGGCAGTGGCGTAGCGTGGGGGGTGCAAGGGGGGCCGGCCGCACCGGGCGCAACATCTGGGGTTAGGGCAAATCCACGGGTTAGGGGGCGCAAATTACTTGCCTTGCCCCGGGTGCTGACAACCCACGCTACTCCACTGCCTGAGGGAGACCCACAAATTGAGTAACACAAACAAGAACATTTTCCTGCTTGACCAAAGGAATCTTGGAAAGAATTGTGGGTTGGAAAAGCACCTTTGAGAGTCTCTCAAATTTGGTGCACGATAGCAATATGCCTTGAACCCTCACCTGTTTCTGAAAAGAGACAGGGAATAACTCTCTTTTTGCTACAGCTGGGGCCAATCCCTGTAGAAAATAATGATTTTTTCACCCCACAAATTCTTTCTGCAGCGCAGGTTCATATGTCGACGAACAAACGAGATTTGAACGAATAAATGAACTTCCCTCAAAATGGAGGTTGGAATACAAATCATTTTGGGACTTCATATAAATTCAATTGACATTTTTCCTCTGCTGTGTAATGTGAACACTCCTCTGCATTTCCTCATCTTGACTGAGAAATAATGTGCCAAATACCACAAGAAAGGCTGTTCTTCTGGTTCCGCAAACCTGGCTAATAAAAAGAAATAAACTGTGTTGGAAGAAGCATAAGCCCCTCTCCTTAAGCCCACAGGATTTCTCGGCCTTTAGAACTAAACCAAAGGAGGTCAGCCATGTTTCTTCTTGTATCCACACAGAAAATCTTAAAGTTTGCCCATTAGAGGCAATGAACATTAATACAGAAAAGGTTAAAGTATCAAAATGTTCAAAAAGGATATGTAATTTAATGGGCTTCTGTAATAGAAGGCTCAGAAATTGAATTCGACATGTGGAAGAGATCAGAAACTTATCCACCTAAGTCTGTAGTCCTTCAACGTTATATATACTGAAATATTATAAAGTTGCCTTCCAGAGAACCAAACTGGAGACGAGGGCAGACACAGTGACCAGGCTGCAAAGGAAATTATTTCGTCGATTCAGAGCCAAAAGGTGAACTTTGGGACTCGCCAGATATTCATGTTAAGAGGGTCCACTGAGGATGTCTTGCTCATGGAACACCCAGATCCTGAAGGTGGCAGTGACTGGCTGATCGTGTGGGAAATCCCTTGATATTTCCGGATAGCCCTGCTCTCTGGCTACCAGTATAAACAGTTCGGTTGGTGAGTACCAGGAAAAGGACTTTCTCTGTGGTGACCATCTCTCTGTCAAAGGCCCTCGCCAGGGAAATTAATAAGGTCCCCTCTTTCTTGTCCTGTAGAAAAACTTAGAGGACTTACAGCTCTCTGTACAGATTTATTGCATAAAAGGTAAAGGGACCCCTGACCATTAGGTCCAGTCGTGACCGACTCTGGAGTTGCGGCGCTCATCTCGCTTTATTGGCCGAGGGAGCTGGCATACAGCTTCCGGGTCATGTGGCCAGCATGACTAAGCCGCTCCTGGCGAACCAGAGCAGCGCACGGAAACACCATTTACCTTCCCACCAGAGCGGTACCTATTTATTTACTTGCACTTTGACATGCTTTTGAACTGCTAGGTTGGCAGGAGCAGGGACCAAGCAACAGGAGCTCACCCTGTCGCGGGGATTCGAACCGCTGACCTTCTGATCAGACTCGACCCAAAATGGAAAGAAGCAGAAGTCCCAGTAAAGGAAGAATGGATACAAAAGCTTATGGAATATGCAGAAATGGTGAAACTTACCAGAAGAATAAGAAATCAAGATAACAAACTTTTTATAAAAGAATGGAAATGGTTTATTGAATATTTACAGATAAATTGTAAACAGATGAAAACATTAGCAGGATTATTGTAATAATCTGAAGTTTTATAAGAGTATATATTTACAGTAGATAATTAAATGAGCAAGTTAAATGAATTTAGATATGCAGAAGATATGAAAAAATAAATTTAAGGAACTGCAGAAAGAGAGGGAAAGAAGTCAAACTTTGAAATGTTAAATGGATTGTATAATTAATGAAATGTATAGATTTGAAAACTATAAATAAGAAGCTTAGAACAAAACAAAAACTGGGCAGCCAGATCACTGTTTGGTGGGTTGAACCTTCGTGAGCAGCTCTTGAGGGACCCTTGCAAGCCTGCTGTCACCCTCATCCCAGGAAAAGCTGGGCAGGCTATTGAGGAATGTCAATCGCCACTGGAGTCTCCATTGCAAGAAAAATTTCCAGAGGAGTCCCCACCAGGACGCTTCTTGCCCTTCTGATCCCTTCCAGGAGCCGGAACGGATTTGCAGGATTTGGTGGACCATTGATGGTTGAGCCACCAGGAAGTGTGATGTTCAGGAGTTTATCCGCTCTGCTTTGAAATCCTGAATAGCAAAGTAGTAGCTAAGTAGTTTGTGGCGCAAGAGGGAAACCTGGCAAGACAGTAGACGGCCAGTGGTGGGCAATTTTTGAATTTAAAATACAGAGAGGCCGTCAGAGGAGAGGAGCATCGCTAACTAGCGGTAGGAGGTGAAAAGATGCAGGCAGCGAACCCCTGGAGGAACGTGACACAGATATGGTCAGGTGGACCAAAGCTCAGAATGAACCCTGGCTTCCAAGAGAGGTTAAACATAATCGAAAGGTTTATTTGGCTTTGTTTGACTCCAGAGGAAGAAGTAGCAAATTTTGTGGCCCATGCTCACCTCTAGCATTCAGGCATTAATCCTCATGGGATTCCAGCTGTGTGAGGAGACCAAACAGAGGTGAACATCTGGGGTCTCCGGCATGCCATGGCTGGACTTTTGCAGGAAGGAGCCGACTGGCCTTATGTTGGGGATCTGCCTTCTCTAGAAGCTCAAAGGCACCTGGGGGAGTACAGAAGGCCTCTCGTGGTATCGTGGAGCTGGAAGGGACCCCGAGGATCATGTAGTCCAACCCTTTGCAATGCAGGAATTTGCAGCTGTCCCATGTGGGGATCGAACCTGCGGCCTTGGTATTATCAGCACCACGCTCTCACCAATGGAGCCACAGGAATTCAGGTTTAAAGAAGACTAGAAAATGTTTACTGAGTATATGTGTGGAAATTGTGTTCATTTAAAAAACGCTGGTGGCACAAAGATAAATTCAACAGTGTAAATCAGTTTTGATGGATGGAACAATGGATTACCGAATGGTTTAGTTCATGTAAAATATGTGGGGATGTATGGAATGTGAAATGAACCACGGAAAGAGACGGAGGGAAGTCATTGATTTAAGGTTGTTTAAATGAATATTTTGAAATGTAAATTAGAAAATTTAATAATTGATAGATGATAGATGTCAGAGACTGCCTCCAGGTCCCAGCTCACAGAGGACCAACGCTAGCCAGTAGAACTGTACAAAAGTCTTTATTGAAATGTAATTTCCATTTCCAAACCCTAGCGTGCGTCTCTACGTCTAGACCCTAGATCGGCGAAGCTCCATCTGAGTCTCCGCCCCCTGTACACCAGCTTAAGACTCTAGCCTTACTCCACCTCTTGCGTCTCTCCTTTCGCCTCTGGGTCCTACCACCCCCCGGGGTCCCTTCCTTCCTGGACGCTTCGGATGCAGACCCCTCGGACTCCTCCCCCTCCTTTCGGCGGGCTTTAGGACCTGGCTCCCTTTCCGGGCTGCTCATTGCGCCACCCTCTTGTACATTTGAACTTGGCGCGCGCGCGCTGTCTCCGACCCTCCTTTCTACCGTTTCCTCGCTCTCTGA
This sequence comes from Podarcis siculus, assembly GCA_034642415.1. Classification (NCBI taxonomy): domain Eukaryota; kingdom Metazoa; phylum Chordata; class Lepidosauria; order Squamata; family Lacertidae; genus Podarcis; species Podarcis siculus. The sequence goes on along the minus strand of JAXCMG010000063.1, from coordinate 2,345,739 downwards.
CGCAGGCGTGGCCAACCCCGACTCATGTCCTTCCGCTGCCGGAGAGCTGCCTGGCGCCGATGCCTGGGACTCCTCCCCCCTACTGCTCTCCGGTGGGGAAGCTGGTCCCGATTTCCAGCTGCTGCTCTCTGGTGGGGAAGCTGGTCCCGATTTCCAGCTGCTGCTCTCTGAGTCCCCTCTGGCCCCTCCTTCCTGGGGTGTTCCCTTTGGCACCCCCCTAGCTCTGCCCACGGGAGCCCCTTTCTGTGAATCCTCCGATTCGCTGGAGAGACTTAGAGACCTCGGGCGGCTATCATCGCTAACTTCTCCCTCGGATTCCTCCCCATCGGTCTCTAATCCCTCCCTTTCCTGCCCCTCTGCTCCTGAGCCCCTGACAATAGATGATAGATATATAGATGATAGATGATAGATAGATAGATAGATAGATAGATAGATAATAGATAGATATAAAAATGGAATTAGGTTCAGCCTCCAAGGTGTGGAGGAGGGTGAAACTAGGGTTGCCATACAGTGGTACCTCAGGTTACATACGCTTCAGGTTACATACGCTTCAGGTTACAGACTCCACTAACCCAGAAATAGTGCTTCAGGTTAAGAACTTTGCTTCAGGATGAGAACAGAAATTGTACTCAGTGGCGTGGCGGCAGCGGGAGGCCCCATTAGCTAAAGTGGTGCTTCAGGTTAAGAACGGACCTCCGGAAGGAATTAAGTACTTAACCTGAGGTACCACTGTATTTCTAAAAGTAACAATCTGGACACAAAAGTCGCTCAGCTTTTTTGACCAAAGTTGTTGAGCTGTTGAAAAATCTAAAACAATATTGAGAATTTATTTTAGTGACACTGTTTCCAACTGCCTTATTCCGGCTATGTCCGGAAAATTCTGGACGGATGGCAACCCTAGCTGGCAATGGTGAGAAGGAACACATGGTCAGGGCTATGCACTCCCATCCTTTACACAGACAAAAAAACCCGCTCAAAATTTACTTTATAGACATTGGGGACTTGTTTAAGGCCAGCCTGTTTTCAAAAAAAGAAATGGCCCCTCTCTCACACATAAGATATGTCTAGCAAACACGCAAAATACGGACTAGTCGACTGACAAATCTGCACATTGTTTTGAACTCTACTTGCACAACACGGTGCAGTTTCTCCCATCATCCAGTGTCGGAAAGCAAGGAAACGGCCCACAAGGCCCAACACATCTGCTTTTTTACAATCTGTACATAGAATTCACATCTCAAATATCAAAAGCGCTTCCTCAAGACACAGTTATGAGGGAAACCTGGCCGGCCAAAACGTATTTTCTTTCGCTACTTCTCCACTCAAGATCTGAAGGGATTCTAGAAAAGTTTCGGTCTCCGAAACTTGATCTGACCCTCTTCAAAGAGCTGATTAGTTAAGTGTTCATTAATTAGTTAGCATTTTATTGGCATAGGATTTGGTGTTTTAAAAACCCCTGTTTTGTGGATGTCCTATCCCCTTCCCCCCGGAACTGAATGAGTAAAAACGTCAAAAGTTGCCTAGAAAATATAACAGTATTTCCCTGCTTCTGTTTTTTCATCACCACATGTGTATTTCGGAGATATTTATTCATTTTATTTCTATCCCAACTTACTTCCAAGGAGCTCAAGGTGACAAACATGGTTTGTCCCATTTTTTATCCTCACAAGAACCCTGCAATGTAAGTTAGGCTGAGAGACTGTGACTGGCTGAGGGCTTGGTCACAATTACTTTTGCGTGGACAGGCGGAGTCCCCAGATCCCGAGCGGTCCCCCCCCCCCGTCATGTGGAATAACGACTCAAGACAACGTGCTATGGGATTAAATTGGCCACAACTTTATTAAATTTTAAATGTGAGTAGACCTTGGCTCAGGCATTGGGCGTTCTCCCTCCCCCAGTCCCCAGCCGGGGACCTAGGGAGCTTCAGGGTTATCCAGTGTGTGTGGGGGGGGGGTGGGCTGGCTCTGGAGAACATATGTTCAAGCAGAGATAGCAGCCCCCGTTATGCCACCGCCACAGGGGAGAGCAATGACAACCTTTCTGCGTACGGTCAAAGCCTCCCTTCAGAAACCCCTTTAACGGGGAACCCTGGTATCGCCGCTGTGAAGAGGAAGATGGACTAAAGGATTCAAGTGAGGATTCCCAGGTAAGATCCTCCCTCTATTGTGTGGGCAGGTAATCCCTCCCCTACCTGGCCTGGTCTCCTTGGCAACGCTTCCCCCAGGTGGGATTGGACAATTGACTGGGGTAGGCGGAGACCTCCAGGTATCGCACCTGAGGGAAGGCAAAGCCAAACCTATGCTGATGGAGCCGCTCCAGATCCAGGGGCTGCGCGCATCCACGCAAAGGGTGCCCCCCATTTTATGCGGGGAGCGGTCATTTGCCTCACACTTTCCAGGCCCAAGTCTGCACTTTATAGCTCTGTGCCTAAGCACTCTTTTGCGTGGATAAGCACCAAGTGAGGATTTGAACCCTGGTCTCCCAGGTCCTCGCCTAACCATTACACCACACTGCCTCTTCATAGAATACAGTTCACTCTGGGATGCTCTTGGGTGGGGGATAAATCTGCCCCTTCCTCCTCCTGTTGTTGTTTTTCCCCCCAGAGTAAGAATGAGATTTTTGCTTTCTCAGCTGCATCTCGGTTTGCAAGATCTTGGCTTTGTACCATAGAAGCCAACTGAGAGCCAAGCCGGCCTCTGTCTGCAATGCACGGCCATCTTGGGTTATGTCTCTTGGTCACACGAGAATGAAATGGAATATTGGGGAACTGGAATAGAAAGGTGGGAAGTGGCTTTTCTACATACATACAGAGGAAAAAAACACCTACCAGCCTAAAATGTAACAAATTTGAACCTCGTTTCAAGTGAACTTCTGGATCTCATACAGTTTATATAACACAATTTAATGTTTTAAATTTATTTTTGCTCCGTTTCTCTTACCTATTTGCTCTGTTAATCTCTCATGAACCCTGAGTTCCCTTCTGGTCACACTGCGATAGCATTAGCCATTATTATTTAAGTTTATTCTGGAGGGAAATATATTCTTAACCGGCTTATAAATTCAAGACGCTGTTACCCATTGTATCGCTGCTGCTCTGAATAAACGCAGCAAGCGGGAGTCAGAAACTGCAAATGTTGAATCTCGCGAAAAACCGAATCACAGCATCTTAAAAACAATTTCTGTCGGAATGGGACTCATCTGCAAAATCTTGTCCACACCCAGGCCTGCGGCTGAGTCAGAAGTCCTGATGTTTCTCCTCTTCTTCATGAAGCCCCACTGCCACCTGTAGGTCAAATTCACATTTGAGAACTTGCCAGGGACAAAAGGAAATCCATACCTTAGGAATTCCAAGAGGAAAGTGGAGGAATGAGTAGCTTTGAGGTCCCGATCCCATAGGATTTGAAGGGAGCAACTGATTCTTAGCTGACCATTCCTTGAAGAATTGCTATGAGAGGTAAAATATAACAAGGCTATTTTTTAAAATTGATTTTAACATATAAATTATAAAATGTACCACAAAACTTATCACTTAGACAATCTTTTTAGACTTCCATCAGCACCTCTGATGATCCACCGTTTTAACCACTTCTTATGCATTTCTTAACTTTATATTGCCTTTACATCTCTTAACAAATCATCCTTCCCCTTCTCCAATTTTGCAATACTTCCAATAATACTCCTCACAAAACTTATTGCAAACCTACAAATGTTGTCTGTTCTTCACAAATACTTTTCAAGTAGTCTGTAAATTTACTCCAGTCTTCTGTGAATTTCTGGTCCCGCCGATTTAAAATCCTTCCTGATAGTTTATCTAATTCTGCATAGTCCATTAAAACAAGGCTATTCAACTGATGGGAAAGAAAGAAACCTGAATGTTTCATCTGATGAAGTGAACTGGAGTCCACAAAAATGGTCGCCACAATAAATTTATTTCAGGCAACACAAGACTCCTTCTTGTTTTTGCAACAGATGAGCACAACTACCCGCTCTGAAAGTTGCAAACGAATACAGTTCGGTTTCTATATTTGTGTGTCCCCCCCCACCCGACACACACAATATCCTTTTTAATGGCTTCTTCTTTGCCCCCCAGATAATGCTAATGACTTCGGTGGTTTCAAAGGATGTTCATGCCTGGTAGAGGCAGCAGCCGACTGAAATCTATCTTTGTTTGCTCGGCTTGTGAAAGCAAAACCTCCCAGGGTGCTCTGCTCTCTTGCTCGAAAGAGATAACAAATGCAAATTGAGTCGTGATGGGCGGCTTCCACCCAGTGTGTGGTAAACAGCGGGAGTTTCGGCCCGTAGCTGGGAAACCACAACACAAATAATTTGGCTAGAAAGAAAAACAAAGCTGTGAAGGAAAGGGACCCACTCTGCTTACTGGTAAAACTGGGATTTCTTCAGAGCTCTGCCAATGTTGACAAGCAAAGATTTTCCTCTTTGGGAGGCGATATCTCTTGTTCTTGTGTTTCAGCACTGTTTGCTATCTGACTGGCACCATTTTCCTAAAAATAGTCATTTCATGATTACTATAAGGTACCAACCAATCAGGGATCACATACTATGTCAATGCAATGCCCTTACAACACTACGATGATGCCACATAGCCAATCAGGCGACACAGGTCCACAGGGACGCAGGGCACAGAGAGACTTTTCTGATAGTTTTGTGGTCCCAAAGTGGCCATTTCCCATTACTTCAACACCATTGGCAGAATGAGTCATCTAGCCCTGTGATATTCACAGAAAGTCCAGCCAAACATTCATGGTAGAATCTTCTGCCTTCACCAAACTTACAGATCTTTGTACTTAGTGATTCTAATGTCCATATATATGACTTTTTTTCAACCAGAACTTGCTGGAACTGAGTTTTGGCCCCCTCTCAGATGGGTGCCATTGCTATTCTAAGAGAACGAGGGAGGTGTTCACGGTGAGTTCTGGCACCTCTTTTTCTAGAAAAATAGCAATATATACAGTGCTTTTTTTCCTTAAAAAAAAAAAGTTTAGCGGTACTCTCATTTTCCTACTGATATTGAAATACTGCCCCTCAATGAGGCCAAACTTAGATTCAGAAAATGTTTAGGGGTATGCGTAACCCTGCGTACCCCCAGGAAAAAGCACTCTCTCTGTGTGTATGTGTGTGTGTGTGTGTGTCCCAGAAAACATGACAAAAGAAAAGCACTGGCCCCTCTCATTTAACCACCGACCCTCCTTCATTCAGGAGATTGAAAGTGAAATTGGAACCCCAAGCTCTGTTTTCTTTCTCCTAGTAATCCTCTGTCAAGAAGCTGTCAGTCACTCTCCCCTTTCACAAAAAGACCAGCAACTTTAAAAATAAAATAAAGTGTTGACTTGAGAGACAAAGCAGCTCTGATATGTACCCTAGTGGTTACTTAGAAAGTGTTTTAACACTCAGCAAGACAATGTCCACTGGGTCAAAAACGGCTGAGAAGGTTTGGCCTCAGAAACGCAAGGTTCCTGGTTCGATAGAGGTTGGACTGCTTCTTCTGAAATAAGAAAAAGTAGAGACATCACCATGCTGACAAAGGTCCGTATAGTTAAAACTATGGTCTTCCCAGTAGTGATGTATGGAAGTGAAAGCTGAACCATAAAGAAGGCTGTTCGCCGAAGAATTGATGCTTTTGAATTCTGGTGCTGGAGGAGACTCTTGAGAGTCCCATGGACTGCAAGAAGATCAAACCTATCCATTCTTAAGGAAATCAGCCCTGAGTGCTCACTGGAAGGACAGATCCTGAAGCTGAGACTCCAGTACTTTGGCCACCTCATGAGAAGAGAAGACTCCCTGGAAAAGACCCTGATGTTGTGAAAGATGGAGAGCACAAGAAGAAAGGGACAACAGAGGACGAGATGGCTGGACAGTGTTCTCGAAGCTACCAGCATGAGTTTGACCAAACTGCAGGAGGCAGTGGAAGACAGGAGTGCCTGGCATGCTCTGGTCCATGGGGTCACGAAGAGTCGGACACGACTAAACAACAACATACACTCCCATCAGATGTCAAGGAGATAAAGAACTGCACAACTTTTAGAAGACATCTGAAGACAGCCCTGTATCAGGAAGCTTATCATGTTTGACATTTTATTATTTTTTATGTTTTGGTGGAAGCCGCCCAGAGTGGAAACCCAGCCATGTTGGTGGGGTATCAAATAATAATAATAATAATAATAATAATAATAATAATAATAATAATATCATCCTTTCCTTCTGTTTCAGTTATTAACAACAACCTTTTAATAGGGTGGTGGTGGGGAGATAGTATATTGTACAAGTTCAGTTACGGCTCTTTTTCTTTTGTCTGTAATTACTGTTTTTAAAAGGGGTAAATGTCAGACTGCCAACCAAGATGCATGTGTACTTCTTAACTGACAAGTACCTGTGTTAAATGATGGGAGCAAAATCCTTGGAGAGGTCAAGGTGCGTTACACACGACTTAAGAGAATTTAGGAAGGCGCCGTCATCTAAAAGTCTGGCGACAAATGCCGGTCAAAGACATGAATTAAGAGAAGAGGAAAAAGAAGGGAGTTGGTGCTTGAGGCGGAAGCTGCAATGGAGACAAATGGCTTGTCAGGCTGAAATCTGCTCATTTTCTTCGTGGGATGAACACGCTCATATCCCTGCTAGTTTGCAACACAATATTTTATTGCCTGGCTTTAAAAAATAAGTACTCTGCTCATGAACCAGAAAGCATTTCATTTTTTATTTATTTTTTACTTTTAAGAAGGGTTTTTCTTTTTTTTTAACCTTATGCTTTTGGATTCTGTTCCAAAGATTTAGCATAAGCTAAGAGCTTACAGAGGAAGAAAATTTAAAAGAAGTGAATCGCAGAAATACATCTGGCATGAGAGAACTCTCTTCCATGAAGGCAGCTCCAGGAAATAAAAAAATTAAGCCCGAAATAGCAGTAGCATCTTATGATGGCTCCTTTGCCTTCCTGACCCCATTAATTATCTAGTTTTGGAATAGAGGTGAATTGTAGTGTGTGTGTGTGTGAGAGAGAGAGAGAGAGAGAGAGAGAGAGAGAGAGAGATAGAGAGAGATAATGGAGGGGGAGTAATGAATTTGATGACAAAGAACATTTGTTCTGAATTGTTCCCACACACGTTTGTAGCTAATGTCCCTGTCCCTGTGATGTATGAAATGGATGCAGTCTTATCATTTGAGGAGTTTAACAAACAAAAAGTTTCTTCTTGTACACCAGCTTGAGCTTTCAGCAGAAACGTTGTGTGGGGAGTCTGCTCACCTTCCCCCCCCCCCAGACAGCCAGGTCTCAACAGGTCCCTAGCCAAGGGGGCAGAAGGATGCTGCCTCTGCCCTACATCTCACCGGCCACGTCATCATTGCTGGGGGATAGCCCCAGGGTGTAAATCCTGTCCGAAGCCTGGGCGTGGGCTAGGGCCATGTCACAGCCCCTTCAGGGACCCCTGGGGTGCACCTATTTGATGTAAGTCATAGGGCACCCCCTATCAATGGTTTACCCTTCCATGGACTCCCTGTAGGCAGGCAGGAGTCGAGATCTAGCCTGGCTTCACCCCAGTGCCTAAACCAAACCGCTCACATCTGTAAACAATAAAATTGTGGCCTATTTGTGTTAGGATATAGTTCCGTTCCACCTTAAAAGGAACAGGCATGACTGTTGTGTGTCACATGCCTGTTTACATTCCAGCACAGTCTGCTGGGAACTTCCGTTTGTATATTGCTGTTGCTATACTGCTGTTTGCTTGGACATGAAGGGAAGCAGACATGTTTTTTCCTTTGTTCCTCATGCTGAATAAACGCCTTTAGGAAGAAGAAGAAGAAGAAGAGGAGGAGGAGGAGGAGGAGGAGGAGGAGGAGGAGGAGGAGGAGTTTGGATTTGATATCCCACTTTATCATTATCCTAAGGAGTCTCAAAGCGGCTAACATTCTCCTTTCCCTTCTTCCCCCACAACAAACACTCTGTGAGGTGAGTGGGGCTGAGAGACTTCAGAGAAGTGTGACTAGCCCAAGGTCACCCAGCAGCTGCATGTGGAGGAGCAGGGAAGCGAACCTGGTTCACCAGATTACGAGTCTACCACTCTTAACCACTACACCACACTGGCTCTCTGTAAATTTACCACACTGTAAATAATGCTTACACGTGTCTCTGTCCGCCACTTCCGTGGTGAAGATTTATTCACTCTGCTGATAAGAGCGTGCTCAGCTTCTGAACGTTTCGGAGGCTTGAGTCGCTGATTGATGCTGTTCCAAGAACCGGAGTTTGCCTGGCTGCCGGCCGGTGGCTGGAGCCAGCTGGGGGCCTGCCAATTGCCCCCGTATCCACAGCAGCATCCCAACAATTTGAACCCCTAAACCAAAATACTCCACGTCAGTGTGTGTTTTCGTTCTCCTGGAAACTTTGTGGCTTGGGTGCCTTGGCATGCAAGAAGCTACTAAACTGCTTGCTTTTTCATGAATAGCCCAACCAAACATCCGTCAGGATGGGTCATGAGTCCTGTGGACAGGAGGTGGGGGGAGGCTTGGGGTGAGAATGTGGAACTGGAGGAGCTGGATCTTGGAGAGGAGCCTGGCAACGGCGGGGGGGGGGGGGGATGGACAACACCTATCCAGGTCCAGAGGAGGGTTCCAACAGATTGTGCACCTTCTTCCTGAGCTGAACATCACAGCAGAAGGATGTGACTCTGGCATTTCCTCCCATCAGGGAGTTGCCTAAAGATAGGTCCATATAAACCAGGAATTATCTTCACATGTGGTGGGAGTGTAAATATGTGCACTTTTTTTTTTTTGGCAAAGGGTGTTTAAGGAGATAACAGAAATCACTGGGTTAAAGCTGACCGAGAGTTCAGAGGTAGCACTATTATCAATTTACGAGGGGGTGGAAGGTTTGCAGGCCATGAAAGACTTGCTCATGACAGCTGCTTGACAGCTTGACAGCTGCACGAATTATGATAGCTAGGAAGTGGAAGGGGCAAGCAGAATATAAAATGAAAGAATGGTATAAAGAGGTGTGGGATATAACTATTAATGATAGATGAACTTGTGTCGTTAAGGTAAGATGGGGAATATGCAGGAGAAATGATTTTGAGGAGATATAGAAGGTGTTTGTAGAATTTCTACTGTTAAAACGGAAAGGGGTCAAGCCATTGCAAGAGGTGTTGAAATTTTGGGAGATTGGATGGTTACAATGGAATGGTCTTGGGGTGGGGTGAACATTGTTACTCTTATTTATTTATGATTATTACTCTGTCAAAAAAAGAGAGAGGATAGATCCATAAGTGAGCTGACCCTCTTGACTCCACCTCCATCACTGAGGATACAAAAACATTTGTTTGCTTGTTTTAAAAAAACATTTGCATACCCCTGTCATAAAAATACATCAAAGTGGTTTACAAAACTATAAAACCATGCATTAAAAAGTACAAAAAGTTACAAAGGGGCATCAATTGACCATTGTGGAAGGGTGTCTTCTTAATCACCTGCCTAGGCCTGGCAGAACAAAAAAGGTTTTCAGCAGACATTTCAAAAATTGGTACAGGAGGCTCCTGGTGAATCTCTATTTGCAGCACGGGTGCCCAGTTCTGCCTGACATAGGGGGGGGGGGTTGGCTGCCGTCACATGCGCAATGCACAATTGCACATTGCATGCGTGACGATGGTCACATTGGAAGAGGCTGACCAGGTGGGCTGATCAGAGGGACCTGCTCCTTCATCTCTTTCCCAGGAGGCTGGAAAAACGAGAGGATGGTGTGCAGGAGGGGGCTTGTCTTGGCAGCCGGTCTCTTCTCTCCCCGGTGGGATGATCATTCGATGAAAGACTTGGTTGCCCAACTGGGGCAAAGGCGTTGTGCAAATTTGGTTCATTTCATGTGGATGAAGAACGAAGACCAGATGCCAACAATGTTTCAGAAAGTCGGCTGTGATTTATTTTCCTGTGTGCTCTACGTTTCAAAAAAACGTTTTCAATAATTTTCTTTCCAAAAATACCTAAAAACGTATTCTGGACCTTCAAGCCATTGAAAATGGGGTTTGGGAGTGGAGTTTGATTTACAGTATGGCACATTCCTTGCCGAAAAGGCAGAAAGTTAAGTAAAAAGCAACTTGAATGGATATCTGGGTGTGAAGTTACATAGAGAGCACTAATCTGTGCTATGAAATAAAGAATTACACACCTGTTTTCCTCCCCCCGCCCTGCATCCTTGGCAGAGCTAGACTGATCAGGCTACAATTAAGGCCCCGTGTAAATCATAGAGATAAGGAGCAAAATAGATTCATTGGGTTATAGTCAGGGAAAACGAGATTTCATGCCTTGTCTTAAGTCAAGAGAGCAATTGCATGGGGGTTCTATGAATGATTTCTATTTCTCAAATCTTTATCTAGACTTAGCCTTGTGTCATTTCCAAGGCAGCCTGTGTCTGTGGGGGAGGATGTGTGTGTAGATTCATTTAAATGGTGCAGATGTGTTTAAACCATGGATTTATTTGCATGGCGAGCCCCCGAGCCCCACCCTATTTCTCAGATAATGAAACACAGGGACACCAATATTTTGGGTTAATGGCCACAACTTTATTGGTTACACATGTGAGCGGTATTGGCTTAGGCACTGAAACTGAACCGACTGTATCTGACTTCTGCCCGTCATGCAAGGAGTTTCATAAGGGTCAATCACCAGTAGGAGGGACCCTGTTGATGTACATCAACTGTGAGCTCCCCCAGGGTCACCGATGGGGTCATGGCATGGCCCTATCCCATATCTGGCTGTCAGGGGACTGCCATCGGAACAGGGGAGAGAGATAGGGGGATACAGAGAGCCTCCGACGCTTTTGAGGAGCAGCTCCTCGTCCAGCAGTGGGGAAAGCCACTCCTCCAGTGGAGAAGAGAGGGAAGGGGGCAGCCAAGCGAAGGCAGGGCTCAAAGATGCTGCTGAGAGCCCAAGCCCCTCACCTAGCCCGGCTGGCCAGGAGGCACACATGCTGTTTCCATCACCCAGCTTATGCAGGGGGGTGAAACATAAAGAGGGGAGGCAGAGATTTGGGGTGTCTAAGTTCTTATGCAGGGGGGACCGGAAGGGGCCACTCCCGAAATCTGCAAGTGACTAAGACGGGCATGAACTTTGTGGTTATGCACTGTAAATAGTTTGCACCAATAAAACCTGTAAAAGACAGGTTGGAGTCCTGCCTGGTTACTCATGAGCAACCATCACCTGACACTGGGCTTTGGAGGAGATCCACACCCCCGGATCCCTTTAACAGAATACCCTTAAAGAGGAGGGGCAGGTGAAGGCCACCACCTCCCTTCCCATAAACCAGGTTTTACCAATGCCTAACCACCAAACCTTACAAACTTGTGACAATTGCTCCAAGGCAGGCAAAAACCACATGGCTGGTGCCAATTTGCCAAGTGGGGAAATTCCTACCTGGCCCCCTCAACGGGCGACCAATCGTAGTCCATAGCAAGGCCAAGATGGCAAACGCAAGAAAATAGGGCGGGAGGGCAGGAGATCCGACGCAGGAGGAGAAAAGGAGACTGAGCCCCCAGCCATGTGGATGTTTCAATCAGGTAAGCCACGCGCCCCGGTTGACCAGATTGGTTGGCTGTGGGGCATTACTTGGCCAGGACTCCTGATGACGTGGGCAGCATCACCATGCCCCCCGCTGTACACGTGGAGTGCTCATGGCCAGCCTGCAACTTTGCCCTCCTGGGAAGGGGAGCGGTTCTGTAGAAACACTTAGCTGAAGAACTCTCATAGTGGGGTAGGAGAGCTGGAAAAAATGCCAAGATATTTCACACCCCTTTGGGTAAGGACCCCTGACCATTAGGTCCAGTCGTGGCTGACTCTGGGCTCATCTCGCTTTATTGGCCGAGGGAGCTGGCGTACAGCTTCCGGGTCATGTGGTCAGCATGACTAAGCCACTTCTGGTGAACCAGAGCAGCGCACGGAAACACCGTTTACCTTCCCGTCGGAGCGGTACCTATTTATTTACTTGCACTTTGATGTGCTTTCGAACTGCTAGTTTGGCAGGAGCAGGGACCGAGCAACAGGAGCTCACCCCATCACGGGGATTCGAACCGCTAACCTTCTCAGCAAGACCTAGGCTCTGTGGTTTAACCCACAGCGCCACCCGCGTCCCTATATCCCTTTGGGTAGATGAGTCCAAAAAGCCTGGAACAGAAATTTCCATGGCCCTCTGGTAGTTGTGGCGGCTCCTTGACCAGAATTCATGTATTTAGCATTAACTCTGGAAACGATTCTGAACAAACTAAGCCTCCTGGAGCAAAATATGCGTCAGGAAGCTGAAGCAAGATACTTTATAATAACTGGTTCAACAGATTCCAGGAACCCCAGGGGGGAAACCCCTAAACATCAAGAGGACCCCAAAGCATCAGTGAAGTGGTGCATCTTCAGTCTATGGCCAACCTGAAGTGCTCAGAACACCTGACACAGCTTCAGAGCCGCGAAAGAAGATTTCTGTACCTGCAAAGTCCGTGACTCAGTTCACCACTTCTCCTGGACATCAGCTTGAGAAAGGCCCCATCTGAAGATCTCAGCCTCCAGGCTGGTACATAAAATTGGATAGTTGTTGTATATCCATCAAGATTAATGGGTGCTTTTAAGGTGCTCTCCCTCAAGCCAACTGCATTCTGAAACTCACTTTAAAATTTGTGATGGCCAACTTTCAAGGAACGGAACAAAAGGGAGGGTAGACAAGTTTTGTTGCAAAGGCATACACTATATGTAATGGATGTTCTCCCTGAAGCCTCAGGAACTGGTTCAGCCTTGTGCTAGTTTTATTCAGCTTTGCTTTGGGGGGTCTCTGTCCTTGCCTAAATCAGAACAGTAGTCCACTAGCTTCTCAAGATTCAGAAGGCCGGTGGGAAGGAAGCTTAGCTGTGCTGGGAGAGAGATGGAAAAGCTGAGAGAGAACAGTTTGCTCCACGCTTGCCTGACACTGCTGATTATCGTCTGCACAGAACACGCTCTGAAGGAGAAGATGAAATAAGAAGCAAAAAAAGGGGACTCATTTAGACTTCCTGAAGTCATTCATCAAGAGCTTAAGAAGCAAAATGTTCCCAAACTTGCGGAGCAGCCTAGTGAAACTGGAGCTGATTTCTTGCTAAATTCCAATATTAGTCACAGTTCTGTGGCTGTCGCTTTTTCTTTTCTTTTTTTGGTCTTCCCACTTTCTCATGTCGAAGAAATGTTATTTTGGGGAGGGGGCAGGAGCTGGCACAGACGTGGGCCCCCCTCTTCTCCCTTAGAGGTGACCAAGGAACCGTGTTGCCGCTGGGGCTGCTGCTGATGTGCTGGAGACAACGAATGAAAGTCCTGCTACAAGCGAAGGAGAACGTTTCAACACCCTCAGTCAGGAAAAAAAGCATTGGAAAATAAAGACATTGTGTTCTGGGTTACCAGCAGGTTGCTTACATAGTCTCACTCGGTCGCATTCAGACAAGTCTGCTTGTATGAGCTTGTTAGCAGGGAGAAAGACATCTAATGGTCGTGTCATTTAAAGATGATTAATACTAAGTGGTTCTGGCAGGGTAAACTCTACCTCCTTTCACATATCCTGGGCATTCGATAGCAGCTGCTCGGTTAGAAAGAGGTGTTATCTGGAAATCTACAGTGTTTTCCATTGGTGAGTGGTACAACCATTTAGTGCGGCTGCAAAAGAACACAGATTACGAGATGATAAAGGTGTCTCTGTTCAGAAGCAAAAGGTCAAACCAATGCACTCTGCAGCTTCCTGGCACAATCCTCAGCTTGTGTGCCCAGATCAAAGGAGCAATTGCCCGAATTCATCACCACCACCATCATTTATTATATTTTCATATTGCCCTTCCAAAGAGAGTGGGGTGGTTCACAACAAAGCAATACAAAATAAGAATGTAAAATACAGTGGTAACTCGGGTTACATACGCTTCAGGTTACACACTCCACTAAGCCAGAAATAGTGCTTCAGGTTAAGAACTTTGCTTCAGGATAAGAACAGAAATCGGGCTCCGGCGGCGCAGCGGCAGCAGGAGGTCCCATTAGCTAAAGTGGTGCTTCAGGTTAAGAACAGTTTCAGGTTAAGTACGGATCTCCAGAATGAATTAAGTACTTAACCAGGGGTACCACTGTACGTAATAAAACAGACACAAACCAATGACCAACCCCCCTTTCACAAACACATTTAAAAGACCATAGAACGTTCAATCAACCAAAGACCCTGTTTTGGAGAAACAGAAACTCTTTTGCCTGGTGCCTAAAGATTTGTAATGAAGGTGCCAGGCAAGCCTCCCTGGGGAGCCAGCACAGAAAAAGGCCTGTTCTCATGTTGCTACCCTCTAGACCTCTTGTGGAGAGGGCACTTGAAGAAGGGCCTTCAGTGATGATCACAGGGTCCAAGGTGTTGGAAAACGCCCTGGGGGTGCCTCTGCAGCCCCGAACTCTGAGCATCTTCCAGTATGTGCAGTTCTGTAAAAGGCATTTCCCTTCTTCTCCAGTGCGCTTCAGTGACATATATCTCATGATATATGCACACTAATCTTCTAGCAAAACACAGCAAGAAGCGTGAGACATCGTAGAGCTAATCTACGTATTTATTTACACACTATGTACAGACATAGAGAGCTGGACCATAAAGAAGGCTGGTCGCCGAAGAATTGATGCTTTTGAATTATGGTGCTGGAGGAGACTCTTGAGAGTCCCATGGACTGCAAGAAGATCAAACCTATCCATTCTGAAGGAAATCAGCCCCGAGTGCTCACTGGAAGGACAGATCCTGAAGCTGAGGCTCCAGTACTTTGGCCACCTCGTGAGAAGAGAAGACTCCCTGGAAAAGACCCTGATGTTGGGAAAGATGGAGGACACAAGGAGAAGGGGACGACAGAGGACGAGATGGTTGGACAGTGTTCTCAAAGCTACCAGCATGAGTTTGACCAAACTGCGGGAGGCAGTGGAAGACAGGAGTGCCTGGTGTGCTCTGGTCCATGGGGTCGCGAAGAGTTGGACACAACCAAAAGACTAAACAACAACAAGATGTACAGACAAAGGAATCATCTCTCTCTCTCTCTCTCTCTCTCTCTCTCTGAGAGGAAAATAGGAACTAGTAAAAGCAAAAATACAGTATAATAGTACATACAGCGGAAGAGATAAGACTGTCTTCCGTTCCCACAATCTTCCCAGACAGGCATGTGATTTACACCAATCTCATCTGCAGCATCGGAGGTGTGAAATACTAACACAAGGCGGTCCTTGGATGTAAAGGTGCTGATTTCCTTTTTCCTTTTAATTTTCTCGCTTTATTTCCACAGAACTGGTGACACAGTGGAACCAGTCCAGACAATGATCTAAAGGTCAGTGCTTGCAAACTTGCAAAGACAGAACGGTGTCTGTCTTCACGGACAAGGAAACATTCAAAGGCATGCAAAAGAATAAATGGAAATGTACATCTTTTTAGTGAAAACACACCTAAATCAAAATCAGTTTAGGTACTGCTTTTAACCCAAATGACTCTTCACCCAAAATTCATATCCTTACTCTGTGCTTAGTTATCTTCCTTCCTTCATAAGTCTTTGCAGAAGATTGTAATATCTTTGTTTTGGGGGAGGCTGTAGCTCAGTGAGAGGGCTGGGAGATAAATAAACATATTGTCCCAAACCAGTCTGAAATTCATATCACAATAGCGGTTTCATAATTTTTGCCCTGGCAATATATCACAAATCATTATGTGGGTTAGGACTGGGTGATGTATTGTCCAAAACTGGTTTGAAATCCAGACTCCAAAAGCTACTTTTCTGACAACAGCATTTAAATGTTTTGAAGTCCAACGATGGCAATGTCCTTTTAGGACGTATGAAACTGGCCAATCTCGCCCAACAAATGAGATCATGAAAGAGAGAGATCATTTCCACACACAAGCTCCCAGGCTGTAACTAGAGCTGTGCCACGGAGGGCTGCCCTTTCTGGGGAGGATTGCAGATGTGTGAAATGGAGCCAAGTCTCTCTCTCTCTCTTTTTTAATCATATTTATTAAAATTTTCAGAATACAGAAAAAAGATTAAAAAAATAAAAATAAAAATAAAACAAAAATGAAATGCTTTTAGAGTCTTATTTTCGTTACCCACTTTCCGAGACTCCCCCCTCCCCCTCCCTACTGTATTCCCCTTTCATCATGTTGATTCTACAAGCTCTCACTCCCAGTTTAAACCTTAAATTATTTAGCCCCATATTCAAATTTAAATTATACAATCATCATCTTTCCCTTGACAAAGAAAAAATATAAATCAAAAAATTCTCTCCCCAAGGCCCCCTTGGTTTCATTCCACGAATTCCCTTTTTCTTTTACTAAAAACACCAGCAGAATATAAAAAAAAATTCAAAAAAACAATAGTTACACAGCCTTTGGATTCTGATTCCCCCCCCCCATTCCCCGGTTCGCGTTCCCCATGTCCATCAATCT
>JAXCMG010000063.1:2318311-2329207 GCA_034642415.1 Podarcis siculus | reverse complement strand
CACAGCCTTTGGATTCTGATTCCCCCCCCCCCATTCCCCGGTTCGCATTCCCCATGTCCATCAATCTGTCTGTCTGTTGTCTGCCTGGAAATCTTTGATCCAACACCAATCAATTCCACCTTGCCAGTTTCTTTTCCTTTTTTTCCTTTTTAATTTAAATGTTATTTTTGTAATGTTTGATTTCAAACGTCCAATCCAAAAAGAGACCCCAAAGGGGGTTCCCCCCATTGTTCTGTTCCATGTTGTTGTCAAGTTTCTTGTCCTGTTCTGCTGCTAAAACGTTCTAATTCAGAAATTTGATGCCTCTACAGGGGTTTGTTATTCAGGAACAAAAACTTGCGTCCAGTCCCTTCCTTTCTTCAATAGAGAATTCTATTGTCTCCTTTAATGTAAACACCCCTGTAGACAAAATACTTTTTCAGTTTTGCAGCTTTCTCAGGAGATAGCAAGTCCTATACAGTTCCCAGAATATTTTTCCGCTTGTAGTTCTTGTAGTGTCCCGAAACTCCTCTAGGGGGGTTGCAGTAACTTTGTTTCCTCTTGTCCAAAAGTCCAATTGTTATTCCATATTTTCAACATTTTGTATCCAAATCGTAACCAATTGTAACGAAATTAACTAGCAAAGTCCTCATAGCAAAGTCCTCTTTACACTTTCCGACTTTGACAGCCACTTTGACAGCTGTCAAAGTCTGCGTCTCTTTTCCCCAGGCTCTCTCGCGGGATCGCCCCGGTTCCCGGGGGGGGGTTACATTTCCCTTCTCACCCCACTCTTCTCCTCCAGCACAATTCTTGTAATATCCCATCGTGAAATTCTTGGTTTTTATCCGAAATACGCTTCTCTTTGGACCTTGGTTACTCAGTCCTTGTTTTGAAATGCTTACAATAGGGAGGGGGGACTGACTTCCTTTTTAGATCCCCCCCGCTCGTGCCGAATCCGAAAAAATTTCCTTTTTTTCTCCTTTAAAACCCGGTTACCAGATTACTCACGGGTTGTTGTTAAAAGTCCGAATTTTCAATGGAAGAAGTCGGCGCTCTCCACCGGATGGCATGCGGCTTCGCTCGGTAGGGGAAGCAGAGGACTCAAAGCACCACGCCACTCCCCGGCACCCAATCCGTAGCCTTTAAAAAGGCTCCTTCACGAGTCGGGAGGGCGCTAACGGTGCCAGCCGAGTCACCCATGTCCACGGTCTCCGTGTCCGTGGTTTTTAAGGGTCCCCGCGTCGCCGGCGCAGTAGAACCCGAGCCCTGCCGAGCAGACTCCCTCCGGAGCTCGGAGGGAGTCCGCCATTCGGCGATGGTGCCAACCCGGAAGTCTGGAGCCAAGTCTCTTTGGCTGCTCCCCGGCAAGGCCAGCCTAGTCGCCACCAGCCGTTGGAAATGCCCATCTATGTCAGCTGTTTTGGGGCATCAGATTGCAAAGGAAAAACAACAACAGAATGGTTCTTGTGATGCACCCAGTGCCGGATTTACGTATAAGCTAAACAAGCTATAGCTTAGGGCCCCACTCTCTTGGGGGACCCCAAAAATTTTAAAGGGGGAAAAACTGGGTGTACATTTCCAAAATATAGGATAACAAACAAATAAAATAAAATCTACATACAGCAACCGTGTTTTGTGTTGTGTAGGCTCCTAGGATGTAAGTCCTGGGCCCTGCCTGCTAGCCTGCTCCCTAAAATATCCCTGGTTTGCTCCTTTCTATATATAGGGTGCCTACATTCTGCATGGACTGGTTGCATGGCCACATGGGCTAATGGCTTGAGATACCTTTGAGGTCCATAAATTACCATATAGCATATATTCAGCACAAAAACAGTGGCAATTTGTTGTTGACAAAGGACAGCTGGACATATCAAGGGCCCCGTTACCTTCAGTAAAGTAAAGGTAAAGGGACCCCTGACAATTAGGTCCAGTCGTGGCCGACTCTGGGGTTGTGGCGCTCATCTCGCTTTATTGGCCAAGGGAGCCGGCGTACAGCTTCCGGGTCATGTGGCCAGCATGACTAAGCCACTTCTGGCAAACCAGAGCAGCGCACAGAAATGCTGTTTACCTTCCCACCGGAGCGGTACCTATTTATCTACTTTGACGTGCTTTCGAACTGCTAGGTTGGCAGGAGCAGCGACCGAGCAACGGGAGCTCACCCCGTCGCGGGGATTCGAACCGCCGACCTTCTGATTAGCAAGTCCTAGGCTCTGTGGTTTAACCCACAGCGCCACCCATGTCCCACATTACCTTCAGTAGCTGAAGGTAAATCAAACCTAAATCTGGCCCTGGATGCACCAATCTCCTTAAGGTGGTACTTGATAATTCCTGGTATTATGAAGAGGCAATGACTTGTTTGTTTGGAGGTAAAAGTCAGGAAATTTCAGCTGTTGCTCAGACTCTCAGTACCAAGTAGATGGTGGCAGCCAGGATTGGCTGAAATCTCCCCTTTCTTCATTCATGTTACAACGTCACCTGAGATGTTTCTGCACATGCAGAGGGAACGATAATCGACTGACTTGAGCCACAATTCAATAAGGAGCCTTTGGTGGGGAACATGAAAGCATTGATCGCTGCTGAGGCTCCAATGACATTTCAAAAACCAAAACATGGCTAATACAGGCGTTGTATTTCAGGCTCACTGAACAAATCTGCCTCTGAATGTGCCCCTTTGCTCTCCACTTGCTTTGCACCGAATTAGTTCTTCCATCTCCACTCTTGTTTAAATGTGAATAAACCACGGAGTAACATACTCCTTGTCCTCATCTCATGACAGAGGCCTGTGAGGAATCCTCTCATTTCACGTCAGGCAAGGCCCCGATAGTTCAGAATGGCCTCACAAGTTGGCCACCTTTGCTCAATTCTATCAGGGCATGCACGCCATTTCCTTATTGTTGTTGGCGTCCGTCTGGCTCAAGAGACAATGGAGTCCTACCCTCCAGAGCAGGAGAAAACAAGCTTGTTCCCTTTTCCATGAGACAGCCCTTGAGATATTTGAAGATGGCTATCAACGTCTCCTCTCAGTCTCCTCTTTTCCAGGCTGGACTGTCATGTGTGCGTGCAGGAGCCAGGCCCTGTGACCAATAGGACATTGCAGGATTGGGGCCTTCCTAAGTTTGTTCTGAAGAGGCAAGGTGCTCACCTGGTGGCAAGAGCTGGGAAGGCATATAAGGTCAGCATTTCCCTTTGGCTCTTTGCCACAGCAACACGCTTCATGCCTTGCTGTGTTTGGTTTCTTGCTTCCTGATCCTTGAACCTCGGCTTCTTGACTCCCTGCTTCTTGATCCTTGGATCCCTGACTTCGTGACTCCTTGCTTCCTCACCCTCGGACCCTTGGCTTCCTGACTCCTGGCTTCTGGACCCCCGTCCCTGCTCCCACCCCACCATCTTGCCCCTGGTCCTGACGTCCCCTGTTGGGACTTTGATCGCCTGTGAACCAGACTGTGACATGACCATACCCAGCTCCTTCAACTGTTCCTCATCAGACTTGGTTTCCAGACCCTTGAACATCTTGGTCGTCCTCCTCTGCACACCTTCCAGCTTGTCAACATCCTTCTTAAATTGTGATGCCCAGAACTGGACACAGTATTCCAGGTGGGGTCTGAAAGGGGCACCATCCAAAAAGGCACCATCCAACTGTCTTAGGGAATCCACTCTGGGTTTGTGTAGGGTTTAATCCTTAGCCCTTTCTTCTCCTGAAGAAAGGCAGCAGAGCTTTAGGACTGGGATTTCCTTATTGACTTGCTAGATTTATACATAAATCAGCCTTCTCATATTTATTTGTCTCTCCCAAAGGGCTGTAATCACATGGCAAGTTCCTGCAGGCACAACCCCAAACAGAGAAAGTGTGTGCGCTCGAAGTTCTCCCACAAAGCGTGCTTGCTATGACAAATACCACTTAATCTCCCATCTTATAGTATAATTGCCAGAAACTTTTAAAAATGATGACCTATTATTTGAACAATAATTCTGAGTGAATCGGTGCACTGGGTTAGCTGTCATCTTTTCACTGCCGGCGCTAAAGTGAGAAGAAAAGAATGACCACAAAGTGGGGAGGGAGGCCAGAACGCCTCGCAGGAGACGAAGGAAGTGATTTTCTGGTGAAGAAAAGCTTGGGGATGGCATAACAGCAACTGTTAAAAGACGGATTTGCATGGAAATGGAACAAAGCAAGAAGTATCAAGTTAAATTAAATCTCAATGAGGCAATGACAAGTCAACTGGGTGAAACAGCTTAAGCGCAAAAATTAAGAAAAGCTCCAGGTGCAGGGATAAAAGAGAAGGTTGGTGTTGTTGTTTTTTAAAAAAATCTCTTATGTGAAATAATATATAGAATCTCAAAACACCTCTAAATATCAGCAGTGCCAAACATTGACATAGCTGATCTGTTGGATGCTAAAACTGGGTGATATTAATTGCTATGAAGGATGGGGGGGGGGGGAATAAACAGCAATTTTGGATTTGCATGGTGTGTGGTACTGTGTAAGGGAGCAATGGTGGTGACAGGGGTTGTTTTAATTTCCTTTGCCCATAGCTGTCAACTGTTCCCCCTTTTTAAGGGAAATTCCCTTATTCCGAATAGGATTCCTCGCAAGAAAAGGGATAAGTTGACAGCTATGTTTGCCACTCCAGCCCACAACATTCCTCCCTTCATATTTGCCGGCACTGTGATTCTTAAAGTTCATACAAGGTGGGTGCAGCTTGATGGTTTGTAGAGTTTTACGACAGAAGTCATTGCACTCGATGTGCTTATTGCTGGGGGGTTTTCCGGAAATAAACTAGAGCAGTTAAGCATTTGTATGGACCAAGTTAGTTCAATAATTGTGGGTGCTAAGAGAAAGGGCTCAATATAAGAACATTAGAAGAGTGTGGCTGGAGATTCATACAGTCAACCCATAGGCGTTGCAAGGTGAGTGCGGTTCGCCCTGGGTGCCACCTTGGGAGGGGGGGCAAAATGCTGTGTGGCACTCAATGTCTGCGTGAGACACTTTGGTGCTGGTGCGTGTAGGCTTCCCGCTGCTGAAACAGCTCTCGTTATTGCAGGGTGAGTGGCAGAAGGCACGCAATCTCCCCCCAAAAAGCTCAACAACTTTGGGTCCTCAAAACAAAGCTCAACAGATTTTGCTCCGCAAAAGAAAATGAAATATAGTCAAACCATTTTTGCCTGCCAAAAATAATAATTTCAATGTGGGGTCGGGGTGTGACAAGAAATTTTTTGTACCGGATACCACCTGACCTTGCTATGCCACTGAGTCAACCACCCAGCTCCCTATGGTGGGGGGGAGAGAAGATGCTTCTGAGAAGTCTACAAATCTGCATTGGGGAGGTAGGTCAGCTTATCGGTTCTGAATGAGATTCCTGTTCCTCTGAAGGAGTTGGTGTCCCTCAGAGCCCAGGAGGGCCTTTGACCAGCTTGGGTTGGTAAAACAGCTCAGGCTGTTCCTGTGGCAGCTTGGACCCTGCAGTCCTGGCTCTGCAAATGCAGCTTTCTCCTGATTGAAGTGCAGAGTGTTTGAGGACCGGGACATTCACAGGGAAACCAAAATGCACTAGGTAGAAACTGGGACCTTTTGCATTCCAGGCAAGTGCTCCATCAGTGTTCTACCAGTAAGCTCCATTGAATACTATGGGACTTGGGACATTCCTTCACATGTGGTGGGATTGTAAAATCATGAAGAAATATTGGGAAATGATTTATAACAAAATGAAGAAGATGTTTAAAATAACCCTTGTTTTTTAAAAAATCAGAAGCTTTCCTATTAGGTATTACAGGAATGGACCTACCAAAATCACAAAAGAATCTATTTATGAATGCAACTGCAGCCGCACGGACACTATTAGCACAACATTGGAAAGAAGAAGGTGTCCCACCCAAAGAAGACTGGCAAGTTAAATTAATGGAATATGTTGAAATGGCAAAACTGACAATGAAACTAGGAGGAAGAGAGGACAACGAATCAAGGAAGAATGGAAGATGTTTATTGCATATATACTGAAGCAATGTGCACAGGTTAATACATTAGCAGGGTTTTAAAACTACTTGTAATTTTGTTATGAATGGATAATAGGTGATGTAAACATGTTACAAATTTAACAATGGACATGCAGTATCTCGACAAACAATTGAACCAAGGAAGGGATTAGAAGGAAGTCAATCTGCTTTGTACAGTGGTGCCTTGGGTTACATATGCTTCAGGTTACATACGCTTCAGGTTATAGACTCCGCTAACCCAGAAATAGTGCTTCAGGTTAAGAACTTTCCTTCAGGATAAGAACAGAAATCGGGCTCCGGCGGCATGGCAGCAGTGGGAGGCCCCATTAGCTAAAGTGGTGCTTCAGGTTTAGAACAGTTTCAGGTTAAGAACAGACCTCCGGAACGAATTAAGTACTTAACCTGAGGTACCACTGTATTTATTTTGTTTTGTATTGCTTTTTTTATTGGAAAATTAGCAAACTGTTATTTTAAAAAAGAATACTAATGAAGGAATGGGTTTCCACTATGGGACTTAATACTTCAGTTCAGAGGTATTAATCACCTTGGTTTTGGCGGATAGGGAACCTTTCTCTGCTTCAGGCAGCATAAAGTCTTGGGCTCACCATGCCTTGACTGGGGAGACATTCCTATGTTTGTACACCTTGAAGATAAAAATCAAATTATTATCCTGCGACACAAAATAGTCGGCTTTTCTTTGGAAGGCTCCTGAGCGAACCTTCCTCTTTGAAAATGAATCGCTGGGTGTGTTGAATCACAGCTTCCCAGACGAAAGTGGTAGGTTTTCATTTCTGGCCATTAATTTGATCCTCCTCAGTTGAAACAGCAACACGATAACATCACATCAACTTGTTTGCGATGGCTTCTACCATAACAGTGTGGCCTGTCTCACTTGGGGGTCTGTCACAAGGGATTCCCCCCCCCCACTTCCAGCTCGCCACTTATGAAAGCCAAACCTCCACATTCTTACAAGCAACAGAGACTTGATAAGCACACTTCCAAGTCCTGCTCCCCTCCTGCTCAGCCAGCCATGCTAATACGGTGCAGCTTTTAAATGCTGGAGAGCATGTCTGCCCCCCTCCCAAAAGCATGTCTGCCCCCCTCCCAAGCCACTCCATAGGTCCAAGGCCAGCTCTCAGAGTAAGCCCTGAAAGACTACCTTCCTGCATGGAAGGAAGCTACACAACAGGCAACAACAGGAAAACTCTGGGCTTGTGGTTGCTGTGTTCAGATGCCGCCCTTGGATTAATGCCATTTTTAAAAATAAAAAGCCCCCTGTTTGTATGAAGCCCAGGCACTGAGATCGAGCTCCGAGGGCCTTCTGGCAGTTCCCTCGTTGCAAGAAGTGAGGTTACAGGCACTGGCGGAGGAAGAGGAGTACGGAGGGAGCACACTGCCCCTGGCAGCGCAATCCCGGTGGGGTGCCATTGCGGCTGCCCTCCCGCCCACACTGGGTGACATGCCCCCGCAGGTGGCACACTACGTCCCCAGGATGAGTTCCAGCTCTCCCCCCCATGGTGTCAGAGCATGAAGCTCCATCACTGGTTACAGGGAACCAGGCAGAGGGCCTTCTTGGTGGTGGTGCCCGCCCTGTGGAACGCCCTCCCATCAGATGTCAAGGAAATAAACAACCACCTGACTTTTAGAAGACATCTGAAGGCAGCTTTGTATCAGGAGGTTTTTAATGTTTGATGTCGAATTGTGTTTTTAATGTTTCGTTGGGAGCCGCCCAGAGTGGCTGGGGAAACCCAGTCAGATGGATGGCATATAAATATTATTATCGTTGTTGTTGTTGTTAAGAAATTAGAGATCTGTGGCCCAAATTAAGCCTGAGGTGGCCTGAGAGGCAACCACATTTGAAAGTTTGATACTCCCATTGGCCTCATGTGGAAAGCTGAGCAGAGAAATTACCCTTATCCTGGAATCCCCAATGTGGGCCCTGTGGGCCCAGAGACACCCTCAGACATGCCTTTGGTGCCCATGAAGACTCCCTGTCAATAATAATAATAATAATAATAATAATAATAATAATAATAATAATTTATGGAGGCTTCTTTGGTTGGGAAGGTTGCTCTGGGGGAAGGTTGCATCACCTCCTTTTTCAGATGGTGTTTGTTAAAGTATTTCCAATTAGCAAAGTTGATTGGAAAACTATACGGAGAATGGAAAATATTTAAGGAATATATAAGACTATTGTAAAAATGACATCATCCTAGCAGAATTGAATGATACTTGTGTATAATAAATAAATGGAATAAACATCTTAGAGGAATATATGGAAAAAGATATAAAAAAAACTGTGCAATAAAATTAAGACAATAGAAAAAGTATAATGAGAATGATTGGAAGTTTTTCACAGAAGACTTTATTGGATAAGACATGATGTTGTATAAATATCTGGTACTTTTAATTGTTACTTTCTTTTTCTTTTCTTGTTACTTTTAAACTTCTTTTTGTACTTTTTGATGTGGAGAATTCCTTTTTTTGTGTGCTTAACTTTGTTGTACTTACCTTTATTGTATGATTGTATTTTAAACCAATAAAGATGTATTTTTTTAAAAAGGGAATGGCAATAAAAGCGGACAGCTCCTTCAGTCAATAGGCCTCGCTAGCAAGCGTTCTTGCGGCCCCTTCGCTGACATCCAAAGAACATCCACGTTTCAAGTCACATTTCCTTGTGCTTTCATAATTATTTGAATCAGCTCTTCATTTCTCAGGGCACAGCTCAGTCCTGCCTTTCCTTTGTGCTTGTGGGAAGTGTTCCACCTTTCAAAAGAAGCATTTTTTAAACCACTAGATATGCATTTATTCACATCTAAAATAACATTTCACCTTGGGATTGGGTTGGAAGGTGATATATTGCTAATATCAGAGGTGTTAGCCAAGGAGTAGCCTCTCCCCTGACATACTAAGGGGATGTAGAATCAAGTCCCCCCCCCCCCGAGTTTGCTGCAGGATGGAAAAATGTACATGTGTTTTCAAGGCACGGGAGACTGTTTTCCAACTTTAAAAAGCCAAAAACAAACAAACCTTCCACCTGAGAATTTGCCATGCACTTATTGGCTACCCCATTGCAACCAAGGATGTTAAAGGGTTGTCCTGGTTTGTCCAACAGAATGGCTGGGACCACAGGGAGATTCCTAATCATTTCAGGAGCTGAAAAGTGAGGATGAAGAAGCACTTTGCCGTGTCTGCGATTTGTATCTGCGTACGGCTGCAACAGCCTGTGGACATTAGACATTTAAAAGACCTGCCAATATGGAAGCCGGATTTCGAAGGGGCAGAGGAACCAGAGACCAAATTGCAAACATGTGCTAGATTATGGAGAAAGCTAGAGAGTTCCAGAAAGACATCTACTTCTGCTTCATTGACTATGCAAAAACCTTTGACTGTGTCGACCACAGCAAACTATGGCAAGTTCTTAAAGAAATGGGAGTGCCTGATCACCTCATCTGTCTCCTGAGAAATCTCTACGTGGGACAAGAAGCTACAGGTAAAACTGGATATGGAACAACTGGTTGGTTCAAAATTGGGAAAGAAGTACGACAAGTCTGTATATTGTCTCCCTGCTTATTTAACTTATATGCAGAATTCATCATGCGAAAGGCTGGGCTGGATGAATCCCAAGCCAGAATTAAGATTGCCGGAAGAAATATCAACAACCTCAGATATGCAGATGACACAACCTTGATGGCAGAAAGTGAGGAGGAATTAAAGAACCTTTTAATGAAGGTGAAAGAGGAGAGTGCAAAATATGGTCTGAAGCTCAACATCAAAAAAATGAAGATCATGGCCACTGGGCCCATCACCTCCTGGCAAATAGAAGTGGATGAAATGGAGGAAGTGAGAGATTTTACTTTCTTGGGCTCCATGATCACTGCAGATGGTGACAGCAGTCACGAAATTAAAAGACGCCTGCTTCTTGGGAGAAAAACGATGACAAACCTAGACAGCATCTTAAAAAGCAGAGACATCACCTTGCCAACAAAGATCCGTATAGTTAAAGCTATGGTTTTCCCAGTAGTGATGTATGGAAGTGAGAGCTGGACCATAAAGAAGGCTGATCACTGAAGATTTGATGCTTTTGAATTATTGTGTTGGAGGAGACTCTTGAGAGTCCCATGGACTGCAAGAAGATCAAACATCTCCATTCTGAAGGAAATCAGCCCTGAGTGCTCACTGGAAGGACAGATCGTGAAGCTGAGGCTCCAATACTTTGGCCACCTCATGAGAAGAGAAGACTCCCTGAAAAAGACCCTGATATTGGGAAAGATGGAGGGCACAAGGAGAAGGGGACGACAGAGGACGAGATGGCTGGATAGTGTTCTTGAAGCTACCAGCATGAGTTTGACCAAACTGCAGGAGGCAGTGGAAGACAGGAGTGCCTGGCGTGCTCTGGTCCATGGGGTCATGAAGAGTCGGACACGACTAAATGACTAAACAACAACAACAACAACAACAATATGGAAGCCAGATTTTCCTTTCTCTTAAATGTGACGCACTAAGGTTTATCCTTGTGTGCAGAATCGAAAGTGGTGTTTTTGGGGAGGAAACAGACATGCCCGAGTTGAATTCGCAGAATCATGCCCAACATCAAAATAACCAGGTGAGCCAAAAGGAAAAGCTGATTCCTCTAGACAATAATCTTCAGGAATCTGAGCACTCTGTAAATCCATTGGAAGAGGATTTTCTCAGCTCCTTCAGGAATCTCCCTCAGGAAGAGCAACAGTCATCAAGAGGCATGATCTTATGAGCCAGACATTGAAAGAGATTAAAGAATCGGAGGTAGAAACTGACAATAGACCCAATGGCCACAACAGAATGATAACTATAGAACCACCAGAGTACTGGACAAAGATAAGATACTTAGATGAGGAGGAGTCAGGAAAGCCCTTTCTGACTCTGGGCAGGAGAGGGGGTTGCGGT
>JAXCMG010000063.1:2289879-2308311 GCA_034642415.1 Podarcis siculus | reverse complement strand
ACTAACTTAGTTGGTCTTTAAGGTGCTACTGGAAGGAAAAAAAAATTTGTTTTCACTTCTGATTTATGAACCAAGTCTGCATCCCTCCAAAAGGATGTGTGCAAGTGTGCAAATAGCCTCTCTTAAGTATGCTGAGCCCGACTCCCTCGTCAGCATTTTAGTGTAAATTCCTTCTAAAAATGCACATTTTTATATGCATTTTGCCTTGTGGGAGCAATTTTGCAAAGCAATTTCCCCCTAACATAATGCATTTCTGCATGTTATCTTCACTAATATATATGCATGTTTATGCCCACTTTACTCTAGTATATGTGTTTCAGTAAGGGACGCGGGTGGCGCTGTGGGTTAAACCTAGGACTTGCTGATCAGAAGGTCAGCGGTTCGAATCCCCTCGACGGGGTGAGCTCCCGTTGCTCGGTCCCTGCTCCTGCCCACCTAGCAGTTCGAAAGCACGTCAAAGTGCAAGTAGATAAATAGGTACCGCTCCGGAGGGAAGGTAAACGGCATTTCCGTGCGCTGCTCTGATTCGCCAGAAGCAGCTTAGTCATGCTGGCCACATGACCCGGAAGCTGTACGCCGGCTCCCTTGGCCAATAAAGCGAGATGAGCGCCGCAGCCCCAGAGTCGGCCACGACTGGACCTAATGGTCAGGGGTCCCTTTACCTTTACCTATGTGTTTCAGTAACATGTGTTGTAAAATCTGGAGAAGTGGGAATTTCAGAGGATGGCTGTGTTTCTGTCTGCATATTGTTTCAGAAAACAATAGGCAGTTTATATGCCGTTAGTAGGTTTGCCTATAAATCCAAACTGAATTGAATATCTTCCCCCATCCTTACTCAGAAGGAAGTAGCACCCAGGTAAGGATGAAGGGAGAATTTTGTTTGGTTTCCATTTTAATGAAAACTTGCCCACTTCACAATCCTCTAATCAGGAAAGAAAGCAAAACACACCTTTCTAACTTACATTTCTTTGAATTTTGCACTGCATTTTCTTCTACCCCTGCCTTGCCCAGAGTACAAAATACGGACATTAGGGGAAAGTACACGTAAACAGGTTGTATTCGTGGAAAACAACACACAAAATGCAGTATGTTTTGTGAAATGGGCTTCAGATGTGCCTATCTGTCACGGGGGGGGGGGGGGTAGCTGAGATTCCTGTATTGCAGGATGGGGCTAGATGACCCGGCGGGGGGGGGGTCTCTTCCAACTCTATTATTTTACAATACAGTGGTACATACTTGGGTTACATACACTTCAGGTTACAGACTCCGTTAACCCAGAATAGTGCTTCAGGTTAAGAACTTTGCTTCAGGATAAGAACAGACATCGTGCTCCGGTGGCGCGGCAGCAGCAGGAGGCCCCATTAGCTAAAGTGGTGCTCCAGGTTAAGAACAGTTTCAGGTTAAGAACGGACCTCCGGAACGAATTAAGTACTTAACCCTAGGTACCACTATATTAGCCAAAATTGCACATGAAAGCACACAATAAATTATCTCCATGCACCAGGTCTGGAAACAGAGTGCTGGAAGGGTTCCACACGTGAAATGGATATTTACATGTTTGGGAAACGACAAAGGTGCTGATTGCAAGGAAACAAGAAAGGGCAGCTATGAAAATGGATTAAAATTACTAGAAGGATGAGAAGGTGATTAAAGAAGAAGAATGAAGTAGCAACATCAAGAAGCAATGGACATATGTTTGCAACAGGAGCGGGAAACCTAATCATTATCTTTTTTTAAAAAAATGCATTACATTTAAATAATTAAGATTGATTTGTTAAAATTTGGAACACACAGACACACACAGAGAGAAAGCATATATATTAGGGAAGTGAAAATGTGCGGAAATTTTCATGCGGGCATTTTTTTAAAAATGAAAACTGATGTAGAAGTAGAGTGAACTGAACATAAGATTGGGAAAGCAAGAAGTGAGGGGAACCAAAATTCACAGATTTTCCCAGCCCTGACTCCAGAGAAGTACCCATCGGATTGCAGCTTTAGTGAGGCACATGGCAAGAAAGTTCAACTTAGGCGGAAGTCTTATACATGCGAACCATTAGGTAAGGTCCACTGAACGAAAAGGGGCTTCCTTTTGAGTAGACATGCCTTTGTTGTTGTTGTTGTTGTTGTTTAGTCGTGTCTGACTCTTCATGACCCCATGGACCAGAGCACGCCAGGCACTCCTGTCTTCCATTGCCTCCCGCAGTTTGGTCAAACTCATGCTGGTAGCTTCAAGAACACTATCCAACCATCTCGTCCTCTATCGTCCCCTTCTCCTTGTGCCCTCCATCTTTCCCAACACCAGGGTCTTTTCCACGGAGTCTTCTCTTCTCATGAGGTGGCCAAAGTATTGGAGTCTCAGCTTAAGGATCTGTCCTTCCAGTGAGCACTCAGGGCTGATTTCCTTCAGAATGGAGAGGTTTAATCTTTTTGCAGTCCATGGGACTCTCAAGAGTCTCCTCCAGCACCATAATTCAAAAGCATCAATTCTTCGGCGATTAGTCTTCTTTATGGTCCAGCTCTCACTTCCATACATCACTACCAGGAAAACCATAGCTTTAACTATATGGACCTTTGCCTAGGGCTGTTATTTCGGAGACTCTGCCAGAAGAACAGCTATGGGTGTAAAGCGCTGTTCGCCAACCTGGTGCTCTCCAGATGTTCTGAATGTCCATTCCCATCAACCTTAATGTTACCAATGCTAACTGGAACGCATGGGAAATGTAGCGCACCTGATTGGGTTAATCTGGTGCACGAAATCCCCTCACTGGCCATGGCTGGTTTTCTTGTAGTTCTTCTTTTCTTTACCCGGCGCAGAGGCTGAATCTCCACCTCACATCTCTTAGGCTGTTAACTCAAGACTTTAAGACATACAGTGGCACTTTGGTTCTCAGACTTAATCCATTCCGGAAGTCCGTTCGCAAACCAAAGCCTTCCAAAACCAAGGTGTGCTTTCCCATAGAAAGGAATGCAAAATGGATAATCCATTCCAGACTTTTAAAAACAATAATTTAACATGAATTTTACTATCTAAAGAGACCATTGATCCATAAAATGAAAGCAATAAACAATGTACTGCAGACACACAATCAATCCATCCATCACTAGCTGAACTGGGTTCCACACAGTCACCAAAACAAAACAAGAAAGCCTCAAAAACAGAAACGCAAAATAAATAGCAAAAACAGACAGACCTCAGCGTAGAAGGGTGACACTCAAATCGGAAGTGCAACACTCAAAACTGGAACAGTTACTTCCGGGTTTGCAGTGTTTGGGTTCCAAGTTGTTTGAGTACCAAGGTGTTTGAGAACCAAGGTACCACTGTACTTGAATCCAGACCAGCAGACACTGGGGAGAAAGGAAAGGTGACCCCCTCTGAGCCCCGAGGCCTCTGGCTGTCCTCGGCTGGAGACAGGGCACTGGGCTCAAGAGACCTTTGGTCTGATCTAGCCAGGCTGCTCTTGTGCTCAAAGGGACTTCCTCCTTATGCTTGCCATTTGTAACTTGATGATAGCGAAAGCTTCCCATTCACGAAGCAGCTTCAGGCTTTGAAAAATAAAATCTCTCGGCAGCGTGGAAGTAACAAGATTATTACGAAGGGTAGGAGGACACCTTGCTATAAATATTTTTTATTTCCAGATGAATTCTGGAGTACCGTGGCACCGAACAAACCCATCATTACTTTTAGTGCCTGTGCTCAAACATTCGCTGTTTACGACATGTCAGTTTGCCGTTTGGAAACTCCTGCAATGTGAGTTGGAGCAGAGCGGGTGTCATCGTGAGTGGGGGCAATGGCACTGTGTGGCGTTTGCCCTCCTAGGTGGGTCATAAGGAAAGGGTTAAATGAGTGTGAAGTGATTGGCCAGTGGGAACCCAAGGGGAGGAGTTCGAGTTGGAGTTGTTGGAAAGTCAGTTGGGAGTTGGAGAAGGAAGAGGGAGGATAAGTCTGTGGGTTGGTCGAGTTTTGATGTGAGAGAGTGAGAGAAACTGATAGGAGGAGTCAGATAGACAGTTGGGCTAATCAGTTAGCAGTTATTAGGAAGGTATAGGCCGGTATAGGGACGTGGATGGCGCTGTGGGTTAAACCACAGAGCCTAGGACTTGCCGATCAGAAGGTCGGCGGTTCGAATCCCCATGACGGGGTGAGCTCCCGTTGCTCAGTCCCTGCTCCTGCCAACCTAGCAGTTTGAAAGCACGCCAGTGCAAGTAGATAAATAGGTAAGGTAAACGGCATTTCGGTGCACTGCTCTGGTTCGCCAGAAGTGGCTTAGTCATGCTGGCACATGACCCGGAAGCTGTACGCCGGCTCCCTCAGCCAATAAACAGGTTTATGGTTTCAGTTAATTTTTCTTGTCAATTTCTTATCCTTAGTTTCTATACCGGCCTAAAGGTAAAGGTAAAGGGACCCCTGACCATTAGATCCAGTCGTGGCTGACTCTGGGGTTGCGGCACTCATCTCGCTTTATTGGCCAAGGGAGCCGGCATACAGCTTCCGGGTCATGTGGCCAGCATGACGAAGCCACTTCTGGCGAACCAGAGCAGTGCACGGAAACGCCGTTTACCTTCCCGCCAGAGCGGTAACTATTTATCTACTTGCACTTTGACATGCTTTCGAACTGCTAGGTTGGCAGAGCATGACCGAGCAACAGGAGCTCACACCATCGCGGGGATTCGAACTGCCGACCTTCTGATCGGCAAGTTTAACCCACAGCGCCACCTGCATCCCTATTCTCTGTCCCCAAAGGCAGCTCCTCTCCCTCAGAAGGCCTTACTGACCAGGAAACAGATCAATCCAGAGAAGTTTGTTCATGCTAAATTCCAGGTGACATTCATATTCATAGTTAGCTAGGTGAAACCCACATCAGTTGTGACCCACTTATTCCTAAGCTCCCCATTAGGGATGATGGACAATGAGGCTGGGAAACCTCCGTGTTAAATAAGCACAGAGATTCTGTGCCAAAAGGGAAATTGCAAACCAGCCCTCGATCATGGGAAAAAAGGAAAGAAAAATGGAAAAGGCTGAAGGACTTTTGAGAAGCCTTGAAAGAATCAGGAACATCAATCACTGCCAGCAATGTAGAATAAATGGTATGGCACGGCGATCATAATCAGTGACCTAAAAAGAAGATGTCTGCTAATAATATACCTTAGCCATGAAACAGGCAGCTTGATACAAGGTGATAATTTGAGGAGCCCATGGCAGCCAGGATGCCAGTCTAAGCACATGCAAGGACAGGAGCACGGAAAGGAAAGGAGCCAAAATTGGCTGGTAAGTTTTTGCTGGGATGCCAGGGGGGAAAGCGGCAAGTCGTGTAAAAAGGGTGGGCACTGTTTCTTGCTATGTGATTAAACCGAATTAGAGAGATAAAGTGAAGTTTGGGACCAATACAACTTCCAGCGGTAGGATGTGGGGCAGCTGCCTTGTTTATTCTGTGTTCAAGCAGAAATATCGCCAGATTTCAGTGAGTCGGACTAAGTGGGGGTTGTGCTGAGACAATACCAAGCCAACCTCTTCATAGGAAAGGGAATCGTTTGGAATTTCCCCAAGTATAAAATACAGGGCTTTGACTACTGAGAAGGTGCAGTATGTCCAAATAGTGTGTTGATTTCTTGGAAGAAAATGAGTGGACTGTATGCTACGGTTAAAAAAACAACAACCCCAAACCAGTTGCTAATGCATAAATAAGGGATCAAGGCCCAGGTCACATCTTTAGATAGTAAAGGTCACTTATGAACACAAGTGTTTTACTCATATAAATAAACAACAACAATGACAACAGGGCTGCCATAGATCCGGATTTTCCTGGGATTTTCCTGGGATTTCAAAGGTGGAATTGACGTCTGGGGAGAATTTCCAAATCTTAGACAAGTCAATTGAAAAATTGTGGGTTTTTTTAATTTAAAAAGCTCAATAACTTTCTGGTTTTCCTTAAAAATGCTCAAAAAAATTGGTGATTTTCTAAAGAAAAAAAGGTCAACCCTACTGTTTGGCATCTCTTTTGAGCTGCTTCCCATCTTGGGACTTGACAGTTTCTTTATATCCCAGTTTTTGCAGTTGCAGGAATAAGAGTTAGAATGGATTCACCCAGTGCTTTTTTTTTCTGCTAAAAAAATGTTTGGGGATACAGTGGTACCTCAGGTTAAGTACTTAATTCATTCTGGAGGTCTGTTCTTAACCTGAAACTGTTTTTAACCTGAAGCACCACTTTAGCTAATGGGGCCTCCTGCTGCTGCCACGCCACCAGAGCACGATTTCTGTTCTCATCCTGAAGCAAAGTTCTTAACCTGAGGTAATATTTCTGGGTTAGCAGAGGCTGTAACCTGAAGCATATGTAACCTGAAGTGTCTGTAACCCGAGGTACCACTGTGTTCTCATTTTGACTCAAGAAAATCACCATTTTATAGTTCAAATTGGGAAAAATAAATACATTAAATTGACAAAAGTACAAAGATTCACAAAATGTTTAGGGGTATGCATACCCCTGCATCCCCCCAGAAAAAAAGCACTGGCTTGACCCATCATGAGATCACTGGGTAAGAGCTATGGCTCAGAAGCAGAGCACACATTTTACATGTAAAAGGTCCTGGGATTGAATCAGGGATGCTAAATGTCAGAAGATGCAGGACTGCTGAAGTACCACGTCACGTGGTGTGTGGTTAAACTATGGAATCCGCACTGATGACCAACAACCTGGGCTGCCTTAGAAGAAGATTTGATAAATTCAGGGCTTCTTTTCAGCTGGAACTGGCCGTCAACCATCAAGTGGGCACCTTTGCCATCCTAAGAGAACAAGGGAGGTGGTCATGGTAAGTTCTGGCACCTCTTTTCCTAGAAAAATAGCACTGAATAAATCCATGGAGGAACAGGCGATCAATGGTCAGACACTGGCCATATCCACTGCCGGATATACGTATAAGCTAAACAAGCTCTAGCTTAGGGCTCCACTCTCTTGGGGACCCAAAAAAGATTTAAAGGCAAAAAAACTGGATATACATTTCCAAAATATAAGATAAAAAACAAATAAAACAAAACCTACAGACAGCAACAGTGTTTTGCATTGTGTAGGCTCCTGTGATGTAAGTCATGGGCTCCGCCTGCTAGCCTGCTCCCTAAAATATCACTGGTTTGCTCCTTTCTATATATAGGGTGCCCACATTCTGCATGGATTGGTTGCCCGGCAACGTGTGCAAATGGCTTCAGATACTTATGAGGTCCATCAGTTACCATATAGCAAATGTTCAACACAAAAAACAGTGACCATTTGTTGTTGGCAAAGGACAGCTGGACATAGAAAGGGCCCCATTACCTTCAGAAGCTGAGGGCCTCATCCAACCTAAATCCAGCCTGGCCATATCATTTCTGTTCTGCCCCCACTATTAGAGACAGTCTGCCTCTCTGAATACTGGGCATCACAGGTGGGGAGAGGTCTTTTTGTGGACAGGCGGGGTCCCTCAAACCCTGGGCAGCCCCCCCCCATGTGGAATAACGACTCAAGACAATGTGCTATGGGATTAAATTGGCCACAACTTTATTATATTTCAGATGTGGGTAGACCTTGGCTCAGGCATTGGGCGTTTATCCCTCCCCAGTCCCCAGCCGGGGATCTAGGGAACATCAGGGTTATCCAGTGGGGGGGGGGATGCGCTGGCTCTGGAGAACATATGTTCAAGCAGAGATAGCTGCCCCTGTTACGCCGCCATTGCAGGGGAGGGCAATAATGACCTCTTGGCGTACGGTCAAAGCCTCCCCTCAGAAACCCCTTTAACGGGGAACCCTGGTATCACCGCCGCAAAGAGAAAGATAGACTAAAGGATTCCGCCCAAGGCCTGATACCGCCAAAGTTGTGACGTCTTGCTACGGGAAAGGCCAAACCTGCCAATGCAGGGGAATTCCTTTCCGGCCCTTCAACAGCGACTTTGACATAGCAGTGCCCGCGTACCTGCGAAGAAAAGGTTAACCTGCAAAATAAGACTTAACTGAGGGTGGATAGGGTGGGAGAAGCTCTGGAGCCAACTGAGGATTCCCAGGTAAGATCCTCCCTCCATTGTGTGGGCAGGTTGCCCCTCCCCTACCTGGCCTGGTCTCCTTGGCAACGCTTCCCCCAGGCGGGATTGGACAACTGAC
Source organism: Podarcis siculus (assembly GCA_034642415.1). Lineage (NCBI taxonomy): Eukaryota > Metazoa > Chordata > Lepidosauria > Squamata > Lacertidae > Podarcis > Podarcis siculus. The sequence goes on along the minus strand of JAXCMG010000063.1, from coordinate 2,300,189 downwards.
TGAGGTAGGTGGAGACCTCCAGGTATCCCACCTGGGGGAAGGCGAAGCCAAGCCTATGCTGATGGAGCCACACTGGGTCCAGGGGCTGCACGTGTCCACGCAAAGGGCGCCCCCCCATTTAATGTGGGGAGCGGTCATTCCACTCTAGTTCTCCTTGTGGGCTTCCAGTGGGCATCTGGCTGTCCACTGGGAGAACTGGGCGGGTCTCTGGCCGGATGTAGCAGGGCTCTTCTGCCATGGTATCTCTAGACGAAGATGGACAAGACTCCTAGGAGGACTACTAGCACCGCTGTGGACAATACTGAGCTAGACAGACAATTGGACTAACCTGGCGCAGGACAAGTTCTTATTTCTTTGTTCCTAAACCCTTCCGGAAAGCAGACATCTCCCCATGCACACATCTTTCAAAATATTAAAATTTTGCAAAGTGCAGCAAACTTGGGAGCCACTTTTGGGTTTTACACACCGAGACATTCTGCACCTTGCTTGTTTTGATTTATGACGAGCATATAAGATGATCCAATATTTGCCCACTGCCTTTAAATCAGTGGGGTTTTCATTCTAAATGACAACCTTTGCATTTTATTAGTATGGCTTAGTCTTTAATAAGCCTTTACTGTGCCAATATATCACATCCACACTGTTAGAACAAGCTCTTGTACCCCATATAAATTACTCCCTGGCAGTGGCACAACCCAATTTCCCAGAAGACTCGGGGAATGAGGAGATGCTCTTGTTTCACTGGGAATGTAAAGAATCCTCTATTGTTACATGAACAAAGTCTGGGGTGGAACGGCCTGTAGTAGGGGAAAATCCACTTGTTTCCTCTACAGTATGTGATATGTGACACAGCATCTGTCCACTCCGGGGTAACATGCGAGCTAATAATAGTACTTCACAACTTGTTGTTGTTGTTGTTTAGTCGTTTAGTAGTGTCCGACTCTTCGTGACCCCATGGACCAGAGCACGCCAGGCACTCCTGTCTTCCGCTGCCTCCCGCAATTTGGTCAAACTCATGCTGGTACCTTCAAGAACACTGCCCAACCATCTCATCCTCTGTTGTCCCCTTCTCCTTGCGCCCTCCATCTTTCCCAACATCAGGGTCTTTTCCAGGGAGTCTTCTCTTCTCATGAGGTGGCCAAAGTATTGGAGCCTCGGCTTCAGGATCTGTCCTTCCAGTGAGCACTCAGGGCTGAATTCCTTCAGAATGGATAGGTTTGATCTTCTTGTAGTCCATAAGACTCTCAAGAGTCTCCTCCAGCACCGTAATTCAAAAGCACCTATTCTTCGGCGATCAGCCTTCTTTATGGTCCAGGTCTCACTTCACAACTAGGAATAGTGAAATAATCAATTGCCTGGTGTAGAACTTTCCCAAATAATGGCCAACAGGACTGACAGACATTTGGCCAGGTTGAGTCTCTGTGCTACTTGCTAGCTTATTTTTCTTGAACGTAACCAGCCAGCCAGCCATTACTCCACATTTCTGCTCCCCTAAAAGGAACAAAGTGGAAACAGTTGGTGACAGGAGTGAACGTTTCCTTGTCTCCAAGCCAGTCAAGGCCTCATCTAGCTTATTGAAACTGAACACAGGTTTTCTCCTTTCCCATCACATTTATTTCAGGTAGCAGCCATACCAAGCCTGTCAAAAGGATCCTAGTTTTAAGGCTTTGAGCTTCTCGCTCTATCCTCAAGCTGTTTTGAGAGAAGAATTCTGGAAGATTTTGTTAGGGATTTCAAAACTGTCAGGAGATAACACCTATCAAAATGAACTCCCTATCAGTGGACAGCACCCACAATAAGCAGATATCAGGATTTGCACAGGGTCCAAAAGTAGCCCACAAGAAATTTCTCTAGGTTCCCACCCAGGAATGCCCCTCTGTATTTGCCTCAGTGCCCATCAGTCCCTTGCAGATGGAGCACTGAGGAAGAAAATGGCCTGGGCTCTAGAGAACTGGAACACTTTTCCAAACCTGATCGGCACCTGGTGTGTAGACACATCCCTAAACACTCCTCCATCACCTCAGTTTCCCCCAAACACATACCTGGGCAGAAGCCTCTCAGAGATGCTCAGGGAAACAAACACAGTACATTTCCAAATTGCTTCCCATCAAGCAACCTGAAGCTATTTGGTAACTAGAGCATCAGCAATAACAACAAATATAAAAAACCAATCTCTGCCACCGAGAAGGCCCTCTGCTCTCCATAACCCAGAAACAGATGCAAGGAGCTCAGAAGAAGAGGAGATGTGTTGTCTGGGGCACTATGAGCAGCAACTGCCACCCCAGAACATCCCCAAGACCATTTGAATGTGAATATTCAATGGTAGGAACCAGCCCTTCCTATGGGGCAGGAGGAAGGAGAAGCAGGAAAATCTCACGGAGCCACTTAAAAGCCTTCTTGGAAAAGAAAGTCCTTCCAACAGGCACTGAAAAGTTAGAAGAGGTGGTACTTTAGGGTGTAGGTAAGCTAAAGGTAAAGGAATCCCTGACCATTAGGTCCAATTGTGGCCAACTCTGGGGTTGTGGTGCTCATCTCGCTTTATTGGCCAAGGGAGCCGGCGTACAGCTTCCAGGTCATGTGTCCAGCATGACTAAGCCGCTTCTGGCGAACCAGAGCAGCGCATGGAAACACCATTTACCTTCCCGCCGGAGCGGTACCTATTTATCTACTTGCACTTTGATGTGCTTTCGAACTGCTAGGTTGGCAGGAGCTGGGACTGAGCAACGGGAGCTCACCCCATCGTGGGGATTCGAACCGCCAACCTTCTGATCAGCGAGCCCTAGGCTTAGTGGTTTAACCCACAGCACCACCCGCGTCCCTTTTAGAGTGTAGGTACGATCTCACTAATGCCCCAATTTTGACAATGTTTGGGATGCACCTCCTGATGGGAGCGTATCTGCAGGAAGCCCTCTCCTGCAGAATGCAGTGGCTGGGAGAGGTAGAGTAGTTCAAAATGGCGCTGGGAGGAGCATAGAGAGAAGAAACACTTTGGTGCACCTGTAGCAGCAAAACCAGACGCTTTCATCTGCTCCAGCTGCAATGAAGCATGTTTCTCGCACATTGGACTTGCAGTGACAGCGGGCGTTGCGACTCTCCAATGGTTTAACTTTACCCCCGAAGCTGCACTCTTGCAATGTCTTCCGAGACAGACGGACACCAACAACAACCGGTTCAAAATGTTAAACTGATTATATTAAATGTTATTAAGGTGAAAGTTGCATTTTTAATATAGAGGAGGATGAAGGAGATGTAAAGAGACTACAAAAATGTAGCAACAAAAGTAAGGTATTGCAAAGCTAGGTTTTCGCTGTTTCCCTAAGGTGGTAAGCTGAGAAAAATCTTACCTCACAGTGAGAATTTTCAGGGTCTCAGTTTAATCCATTCCTGCTTTCGGTTCTCGTTTATTCCTGAATACAGCACTGTGCCTGTTAGGGAGACTTAAGCGGTAAGGCCTGCAGCTGTATGCTGGGAAATTATAGCTCAAAGGGAAGTCACTCAACAGCTCAGATCACCGCCTGTCATGCCGGAGTCCTTGGTCCTGTCCTTACAGTGGCCTTGCATAAACCCTTGTTATCTCATTTGTGAAATGAGGCAGCAACTCAAGCTTATGCTCTGTATTATGGGAGAACAGCCTTGGTCAAAAGCAAGGCTGAGTGCCTTGGAAGAGGAAGCAAAAAATCCCACAGTTAATTTGACTTGTTGAATGTTTCTAGTTGAAGCTTCTGGACATGGCCAGGTATCTCCATCATCAGTCATCCATACCTTCCCAGAAAAAAATCCCAGTTCTGAGCTCATCCCACTTATTTATGCTTCAGTGATCTTACAGTGACCCATCCATTTTGTATTTTGTAAATCTTTTGGTATCTATCTATCATCTATATCTATCTATCTATCTATCTATCATCTATATCTATCATCTATATCTATCTATCTATCTATCTATATCTATCTATCTATCATCTATCTATCTATCTATCTATCTATCTATCTATCTATCATCTATCATCTATATCTATCTATCATCTATCTATCTATCTATCTATCTATCTATCTATCTATCTATCATCTATCTATCTATCTATCATCTATCTATCATCTATCTATCATCTATCTATCTATCTATCTATCTATCTATCTATCTATCATCTATCTATCTATCATCTATCTATCTCTATCATCTATCTATATCTATCTATCTATCTATCTATCTATCTATATCTATCATCTATCTATATCTATCATCTATCTATCTATCATCTATATCTATCTATCTATCATCTATCTATATCTATCTATCTATCTATCATCTATCTATCTCTATCATCTATCTATCTATCTATCTATCTATCTATCTATCTATCATCTATCATCTATCATCTATCATCTATCATCTATCATCATCATCTATCATCTATCATCTATCATCATCTATCATCTATATCTATATCTATCATCTATCTATCTATCTATCTATTTGGAAAAGTTAAAAAGTTTTATTTCTGTAACACACTCTCTCATTAAATACACTCTTCAATGCAAATAGATATGGCTTGTTAAATCGTGTTCTCCTCCAGGAGAGTTTGCGCTTATTTCTTTGAGTCCTTACCATTGTTCTCCCCTCTGTTCCAATGCGCTACTGGGGCAAACAATGGGAACGACCTTGTCAATGTTCAGGGCTCCGAAGTTCAGGGCCTTTCTGCCTTGCCCTGCCCTGTCCCTTTCACTCAGTTCTGTAGTCCTCCATTGTGTCTAAGGGTCTGGTACGTAATTTAAATGAATCTGGCGACACAACTTTCTTGCTTTTTTTCTCTTTCAAAAATAGATGCTCTTAGTACATTATAATTGGCCAAAGTAATTAGGAAACTCTTGTTCTGATCAATATATAGAGTTGTCAGATATTGATTTTTATTTTTATTTTGTCCACTTAATGATCTTATAATCCTGTCAGATAGCTACAAAACTACCTCTTACCTAGTGATGGATGCTTATGTAAATCTATTAAAATGTCTTTGGTTGTAAATTTGTGGAGCACTTCAAGCTGTTTTTATCGGGACATTTTTGCCCGGTTGCTTAAAAGCGAAGGCAAAAGCCTGCAAAGATATATTCTGAAAGAGATAGGAACCAGGAAGTTTGTTTCAGGCTGCAATACAACAATTCAGAATAAAATCTGCAGCATTTTGGGCACTGTGCGCAGTGCGCATCATACTGGGATGTAACGCCATAAATTATTCTCCAAATATATTCATTTGTTAAGCATAGATAGTTGCTGTTTCTTTTTAACCCAGCACTTTGAATAAACTTGTTGAACTCTTCTCTCTCTCTCTCGTCTAGGTCAATCTATTACACCCCATTGCCTCAGCCTCTTCTTTGTGCAATGTCATTTTAAAGCTCTGCGTGCTACAGGAAAGCAATGTTTCCACTTATTACAGCAGCCACCTCGCAGTAGTTAATGCTAGGGCCACGATCCTTGCACTGTGGGGCAGAGAGTCACAAAACATGAGAGGGGAAGAAGGCCTGGGAGGAGAGCAGCAGCTCCAAAGCCCCATTGTTCACAGACGCGACGCAGTTTGATGCAGCAACATTCGTGCCTGTTCTGGTTTTGAATAACATTTCCGTCACATGTTAGTCTCTATGAAAATGTAAACAGGTGTCGGAGAGCTAGTGTTACATTTTGGGGAAAGATCTATTCAAATAACATGCCCACGCTTGTCACAGTTGGGTGAAAATAGCTTGGCTGTAATAAAATGAAGATAATAAGGAAGGCTGGTTCTTCTCCTGAAAGCCAGTCTGGATGTGCGCCTTCCAAAACCACAGATCTTCGAATCCATGGAACAGAAATTAGGAAAACACATTCCCAGAGGGACGAGTGCTTCTGTCCTTTCAGGAGCTCAGAGGTTGGGCTGCTTCTCAAGAGTTTTCTCCCACGCTGCCATGCTCCGAATTTTGTCTTTGTCAGAGCTCTTAAAGAGGCTGCTTTTGAAACAACAACACCTTGTTGCCGTTCCAGTTGCAGTGCCTCTCCTCCCTGGCCAAATACCGTATTTTTCGCTCTATAAGACGCACATTTTCCCCTCCAAAAATTAAGGGGAGATGTGTGTGCAGCTTATGGAGCGAATGCAGGCTCCTTGGCTTCAGCGATAGCAACGCGAAGCCTCCGAAGCTCAGTGGGAGCGCTCCCTCCGTGCTCCGGAGGCTTCGGGTTGCCTTCACTGAAGCCTGGAGAGCGAGAGGGGTCGGTGTGCACCGATGCCTCTCACTCTCTAGGCTTCAAAGATAGCTGCCTGAAGCCTCCGGAGCGCAGCGGGAGTTCCCTCTGTGCTCCGGAGGCTTCGGGTTCCTTTTGCTGAAGGGTAGGTGCCCCTTCAGCTAAGGCGCAGCGCCCCTTCAGCTAAGCAGGAGGAAACATGGAAGGGGCTCCATTTCTCCTGCTGCTTCACTGAAGGGGGACTGCACAGAGAGGGGGAGTTTTTTTTCTTGTCGTCCCCCCCCCCATAAAACAAGGTGCGTCCTATGGTTGGGTGCGTCCTATAGAGTGAAAAATATGGTTCTACCATATTGGCCCAAATATAAGCTGCACTTTCCCCCCAAATTCTGAACGTGAAAAGTTAAAGTGTGACTTATATTCGCAACTTTACGGTATGCAGCCAGGAGCACGTGGCAAACAGCGGCAGGGGCGCAGCAAAGTGGTGCCCGCCCCGTCCATAGCCCCCCGCCCTCTCCCCCAAGACTACGAAGGGAAAACAAGGAAAGCGAAAGGCTGTCAGCAACACAATGGAGTCCCCCCCCAATATGCAGCCAGGAGCATCGAGGAATGGAGCGGCTTTGGGTATTGTTTTCTTCCCCCATCCTCTAATTTTAAAGCTGTGCTTTATATTTGGGTCTGGCTTATATTCGGGCCAATACGGTATGTGAGGTGTGACAATACAAACTCAAGCGGACAACGATCTAGATTAAAAATGGCCACAACTTTATTGATTATAGGTATAGGTGGAACTTTGTCTCAGGCATTGGGTTTATACCCATTGCAGCCCCCTGTTAGAGGGCTGGAACCACTTCAGCGTCAATGCCACAGATTATGGCTTCCCCAAGAGGTCCACCTACTGAGTTGCCCAGCCAAAGGCTGCTGCTGGAAGCCCTAAGGCCCATCTGCCCCATGCTGGCCTCTAGGCAGGGACATCCATTGAGACCCCCCAAAAAACACCACAGATATTGGGTGATGGACCACTTCACCCCACACTTGACGACTAGGATTCCACCCAATGCCTTATCCACCTAAACTTGTGAGGGTTTGCTATGAGGAAGGCACAACCTCCAGACCAGCCAATTTGTCTACAAGCAAATTCCAAAGGGGCTGCATTGGCAACACCTTGTTGTAGGAGCCGTGGCACCAGGGCTCTTCCTTCTGATGCCTGATCACTTGTTTGACGCTAAAATGCAAAGGTTTCTGGTACAGCACTGAGCAAGCCAGATGAGTGACCTCACTTTGCAGGTGGCCAAAATGTCTTGACATCATCACCCAGTCATAAATGTAAATGCTCGGCCTTTGGTTTCAGAGGTCATTTGCACAGACATTAGCGAACTGTTTCTCTCAAGCAACCCCAGGAATGCAGCCATTGAAGGAAGTCTGATCATGCAGAGTTGGTTTCCTGGTAGGGATTCGTGTTGCATTCAACTTCTGAGCATTTCCACCCATATTAAAGGTAAAGGGTAAAGGGTAAAGGGACCCCTGACCATTAGGTTCAGTCGTGACCGACTCTGGGGTTGTGCGCTCTATAGGCCGAGGGAGCTGGCGTTTGTCCGCAGACAGCTTCCGGGTCATGTGGCCAGCATGACTCAGCCGCTTCTGGTGAACCAGAGCAGCACACGGAAACGCTGTTTACCTTCCCGCCGGAGCGGTACCTATTTATCTACTTGCACTTTGACGTGCTTTCGAACTGCTAGGTTGGCAGGAGCTGGGACCGAGCAACAGGAGCTCACCCCATCGTGGGGATTCAAACCGCCAACCTTCTGATTGGAAAGTCCTAGGCTCTGTGGTTTAACCCACAACGCCACCCGCGTCCACCCATATCACACACATGCAAATTGTTACCTGAAAGCAGAGTCTGTACCTTTTGATGTGCTGGTTCAGATCTTAGCCTCTTCCACCGGCATCACCTGACTTGCCCTGGACCACGCAGACCCAATTTTTTATGGGCCTTTGACCATCGGAATACAAATTTCACCAACATACATTTTTATCTCACCCGTGTGTGCGAGGAAATGGCATCTCCTTGAAATTCCCTTCCTTTCTGAAACACATTTTCATTCTGAGGTATTACAGTGCTTCTGATAATGGCAGAAAAGATAGTTGCGCACCTTAATGTTCCAAGTGATGTATGTCAAATTGCAGTGAACATTTCAGAAATGAGCTCAGTTCTAATTTTTCTCATTCACTGCAAAACGTTTAGGGTGATTAATCTTGCTAAAATGCCAGTGGAATCCTTTACGATCAGGACATCCATTTAACATTTTTCAGCCATCCAGATCACAGGAATCATGGCTGATGAGCTGTGGCTACACATTTGCAGAGCTGCAGGTGCATGCTACAGTTTCCCCTTTTAATGTCGCCCTCTGTGATAATCAGGGTGCATCGTATGTACCCCTTGGCTGGCCCATACGATACACCACAGCCATTGCACGCTCAACTACAAAACTCAAACCTCTTCCTTTCTTCTTTTCTAACATATTCCCATTTTCAAACAAAGATTGTGTGCAGTTAAGCTCTTGTACCATTTGCACGTATTGCATTTCTATACAGTCTTTTGGAGAGTTTTATTTAAACTGTCCTTTGAAAGATGTTTGGACACTCTCCGGCGAAAATGTAGCTGCAGGAGGCAATTTGGAATGGGCAGGGAAAGGTCTGCTCATCCTCTGCTTCCGTGCACCTAAAGCTACTTATCTTTGTTCTGCATTCCCCTCCCCAAGGATGCTTTTTTCTTTCAAAATAATAACAATATGTGGGGATTCTCTGATACATAATTACACACATTGTATGTAATTATCCTCCCAGCCAGGGGTGGCAAATCTTTGTCATCCAAAAGAACACGGTCCCTTGTAGACAACCTTCTGGTGGTCAGTCTTGAGCATAGCTGGAGGGGAAATGGGTCAAGTCGTGGATGTGATTCTTATCTTTCTGAGCCACACAAAAGCCAGAGGTTTCTAGAAAACACTTACATGCACCCTTCTCCCAAGGGTGGTTTTAGGGCAGCACAGACGGTTCCCCCCTCACTGGGTGCCAAGCAGAGAGGGCACATGGCAAGCACTTACCCGGCTGTGGGAAAGAGGAGACAGGGTCCTAGAGTCCTCCCACCTCCTGCCCAAAGCCTAGTTAGTGTTTGCCAAGCTATGATAGTCTGGGACTCGGGCTCGGGCTCGGAACAAGAGGAGTCTCAGTCCGTACCGGATCCTCTGCAACAAGCACCAGCTGGGCCGAGTCAGGGGCCTGAGCCTGCCCTGGCTCCAGATGCAGGGATTACCTCGTTGCCTTCAGCTGGCCCATCACTTACAGCTGCTCCACTACTGGTTGGGTCAGGGGAGGCTGAGGCGGCCCTTGGGTCTAGTAACCCACCGACATCTCCAGAGCTTCAGAGACTCAGGTCTCAGAGAAGGAGAGACCTGAGTACTCGCAGGAGGAGTGTTCACCTTCAGGCGACACAGGGAAGTGAGTCACTGGGGGATCAGGACCGGCCGTTACCCCATCAGAGATAAAAGGCTGCCAGACCCTGCCCCAGGTTGTGAGAGCAACATTGCTGCTACCTGCCTGTTACCCTGTGCCTGACCTAGCATGGTTTCCTGCCTTGGCCCCGTTGGACTGACTCCTCGTGGAATCCTTGGATTCGGGACCAGACCTGGACCGCGTTGCTTGGGTTAACCCCCAGGCCCAACACACAAGCTTTGGGAAGGAGGTGGGAGGCCTCAAGGACCCTGTCAGAGCCCTTGTGCCTCCTTCCCAAAGCCCAGCGTGGCTTGAGAGCCAGTGTGGTGTAGTGGTTAAGAGCAGTAGACTCGTAATCTGGTGAACCGGGTTCGCTTCCCCGCTCCTCCACATTCAGCTGCTGGGTGACCTTGGGCTAGTCACTTCTCTGAAGTCTCTCAGCCCCACTCACCTCACAGAGTGTTTGTTGTGGGGGAGGAAGGGAAAGGAGAATGTTAGCTGCTTTGAGACTCCTTTGTGTAGTGATAAAGCAGGATATCAAATCCAAACTCTCCTCTTCTTCTTCTTCTTCTTCTTCTTCTTCTTCTTCTTCTTCTTCTTCTTCTTCTTCTTCTTC
>JAXCMG010000063.1:2075773-2289869 GCA_034642415.1 Podarcis siculus | reverse complement strand
TCTTCTTCTTCTTCTTCTTCTTCTTCTTCTTCTTCTTCTTCTTCTTCAGGGCTGGGGGTGGGGGAGAGTCCAAATTTTGGCCAAGCTCATGGTGCCATAGTATCAAAGTCAGCCCCTGCCTCTCCATCCTCTACCCTGGCAAGCAAGAGGGATTAGCACAGTTCAATGGCACAGCCCAGCAAAATGCACTCAGGGAGTATGTGCAGTGGAGTCACAGAATCACTGAATCATAGAATCATCTAGTCCAACCCCCTGCAATGCAGGAATCTCAGCTAAAGCATCCATGACAGTGAGTGGATTGGCCAAGAGAGAGGGCGGGTAGCCTAAGGGAAATCCCAAGGGCTGGATTTGGCCCCTGTGCTGGAGTTGCCCCAGCCCCAATCTCAGCAAACAAATACAGTGGTACCTCAGGTTAAGTACTTAATTCGTTCTGGAGGTCCGTTCTTAACCTGAAACTGTTCTTAACCTGAAGCACCACTTTAGCTAATGGGGCCTCCTGCTGCTGCCGCACCGCCGGAGCCCGATTTCTGTTCTTACCCTGAAGCAAAGTTCTTAACCTGAGGTACTATTTCTGGGTTACTGGAGTGTGTAACCTGAAGCGTATGTAACCTGAAGTGTATGTAACCTGAGGTACCACTGTACAAACATGATGTCATAATAGCCTGGGTAGGAATGAGGAGCTTGGCGCCATTAAGCCAACACATTAATTAGTACTTCATTGACAAAAAAGGTATTATTTCATTCAATCAGCTTACTCTTGCCTATTGATCTTAGCACACAAATAGTTTAAATATTGATTACTTAAGAAAGGATATTCAGAAAATAAAAACAGATGGAGACCTGTTCAGGTCTGCTGGATAGCACTATATGTTTTAGAGGACTGCAAGGAAGCTGCAGAGATGGGAACAGAAATAAAATCTAAATGCAATTGTTTAAAGTATGGAAGATGAGACTGCAAGGAGAGGAGGAACCAAAGGAAGGGAAGCAATTTCCAGCAATTCCCCATCCTTGCTGCAGTCCCTGGTGCTAATCCCCCCAAAATCTGTTTGGGAGGCACCCCAAGCCTTCTGAGCAGATATTTTGGGGGGTCTACTGACAGATGCCTGCCATCAGAATAGGGGAGAGCATTAATACCGGACTGTCACTGTCTTCCAGCATTGTGCAGACTGTGTATTGAATCTGACATGTGAGGATGTTTGCCAGTGTTGTAAAAAAAGGTAAAGGAGCCCTGGACAGTTAAGTCCAGTCAAAGGCGGCTACGGGATGTGGCGCTCATCTCATTTTCAGGCCGAGGGAGCAGTTGTTTGTCCACAGACAGCTTTGCAGGTAATGCGGCTAGCAGGACTAAACCACTTCTGGTGCAACAGAACACTGTGATGGAAACCAGAGCAGCGCACAGAAACACCGCTTACCTCCCTGCCGCAGTGATACCTATTTATCTACTTGCACCAACATGCTTTTGAGCTGCTAGGTTGGCAGGAGCTGGGACAGAGCAACGGGAGCTCACCATCGTCACAGGGATTTGAACCATCAACCTTCTGATTGGCAAGCCCAAGAGGCTCAGTGGTTTAGACCACAGCGCCACCCACGTCCCTATGTGCCAATGTAGTCCCTGGATGGAGAGCCAGCAATGGCTGCAAAGGTTATTCTGGCCTCCTTCCCTTGGCTGTCCAGTATGAAGTGAGTTATCCACTGCAGAAAACTCAGAGGCAGGAGGAGTCTCACTTCCCAAATTCTTCCATGTCTACATAAGAACATAAGAAGAGCCCAGTTGAATCAGGTCAAAGGAATGGACAACTATTTGTCAGCATCGCCCTTGAGCCAGTGCCACCAACTGGACTCATACACTTCAGCCCCGACTGGGCTAGGCGAGCTGGATAGCACTTCCAGAGACCACCTTCTGCACAGGAACAGGTCAAAGTGCTGTGGACTCACAGCTTAGTGTTGTGAGCACCGGATTCACTCCCACAAGAAGACAGTCGTCGCACAGCAGAGTATAGCAGAGTATAGCAGAGCATAAACGACTCGGAGAGCAGCTCTGTAGAATATCTTCTTTATTCTATCTACAACTATATACAGAGCTAAATGAGGTCTAAACTAAAAAACTGCACTGAGTGTCAGCAGCTGCTCTTAGCAACAACCTTATCTATACACACGATCTCTAATACTCAGTCTCTTTCTCTCTGTGACACTGACTGACTGACTCTTTGATGTGGTGCTGGAGCGGAATAAGTAGAGAGCAGAACACCGCCCCTCCTCTCTGGAAAATCACCAGACTCATCAGGAGATTCTTGGATATGGGAGGGGTGAAATCTCCTCACTATTTTGGTTTCTCATTTCCCCAATCTTCGGCCCTCTGCATTTGCACATCAGCTTAAGATTTTGCTGGGCAAAAGCACTCCTGCTCACAGCAGGAGCATCAAATCACAAGGCCAGGAATCCTCCAAAGCCACAAACTTGATCTTTTATGGGGACTGCAATCCTGTCCCAGCACCAGTAGGCCTCCTAGCAACCTTTAACAGTCCCTGAAAAAAAGAGTGTGTTTCAAATGTGCTTTAACAGTAGAGAGTGTTCGCAGCTTAAATCTAACCCTCTCTACTACAGCACGGTTTTGCATTGTTGTCGAATACAGTTGCGCCGAATTGCTGAGAGAGCAAATGTCCTCCCTTCTGTTAACCTGGGTAAATAAGACGCTAGCGTTAAACTCCCTGCTCCAACTCTGCCTCTTACAACCCTGCCCAATTACTATAAAGCAGCAGTTGGCTTTTCATGTCTCTCCCTCTGGGTTCCCTTGGTGAAAGATATTGCCGTTTATATCTCCGTTGCCTAATTAAAGGGACAAGCTTGATAACCCTTGAACAAGTAATAACTGGAAACTAATGGCTAGACACATTAAATCCCTGATGGCAGGAACTGCGTATACTGCCTCAAAGCTGGCGAGATTTGGGTCATGAAAAGTTGGCAGCGAAGGAGAACGCATAATTAACACTCGGGTCACACAGGACTGGAATCAAATGCCTAAGTGTGTGCCGTCACCCCTGGTTGTCACTGACCCTTCAGACATGCTCTCAATCACTAGGATTTAAACGGGCAGAGAGACAAAGGCAGACCCAGATACAGTCGTCTTCTTCTTTTCTTCTTCTTCTTGTTATAATTTGTAGACTGCCCTATACCCAGGGGTCTCAGGGCAGTTCCCAACGTAAAGTGCAATGTAAAAAGTGCAAAATGCATAATAAAAATAATCAAAACAGCTGACAATGCTAATGTACACAAACTAATAAAAAACACATCCTCTAACCCCTAAACAATACTCTAGTCCCAAAAGACAAGTACAGTGGTACCTCGGGTTAAGTACTTAATTCGTTCCAGAGGTCCGTTCTTACCCTGAAACTGTTCTTAACCTGAAGCACCACTTTAGCTAATGGGGCCTCTTGCTGCTGCCGCGCTACCGCCGTGCAATTTCTGTTCTCATCCTGAAGCAAAGTTCTTAACCCGAGGTACTATTTCTGGGCTAGCAGAGTCTGTAACCTGAGGCGTATGTAATCCGAGGTACCACTGTACAGATACAAAATCCAAATGAACACATACCATTTAAAAACAATTTAAAACAACCCCACCCGAAATACAACAACACCCACCCGAGTTCAAACTCCATCCCTGTTGAAACCAAAATTTTAGCCCAAGGGGGCTGGCCCACGCCCTCGTCCCACCCCCAAAGTGCCACCCCAGAGGGATAGTCCTGTTGACAGACATTTCGCTGCGCCTGGTGGGGCAACTGGGTCTCTGCTTCACCGGCCTCAGATTGCTCTGCCTTCTGTCCTGCTTACAACCAGCCAAGGAATGGCTCTGCCTGTCGTTGGCTCTAGCGCCACCCACTGTTGGCCTCCCAGCCTTCTGTCCAATGGGCCCCAGCTGCCCCTGAATCAGAGTTTGCCATTTAGGGTGAAAGCAAATAAATATTGTTAGCAATTGTCCCAGGGGTTGTCAAGGAGCTGTCAAGTGAGCCCAGGTCAACCACGGGGCAGGGGAGCACTGGAGGCCTGGAATGCAATTAGCTTTTTATCAACAGAAAACACCAACACAGCAGAGTCCTCTGGTTCATCTTAATCCATCTGAGATGTTCCTGAAACAGACCACTAGCCCGGCCCTTCCCCAGAATGCCCTGCAGTGTCCCACCACCATGATCCAGCATCTAAGTCTTCTTCTGTGTCCTCCCTGGGGGGCTCATGGCTCCCGCCTCTCTTCTTCATCCAGCCAGTCCCTGACCGTGGTACAGCGCCACCACGAAAGTTGTGAGACCCGCTTCACAACTTTAGGTATGTACAGTGGTACCTCGGGTTACATACGCTTCAGGTTACATACGCTTCAGGGACACGGGTGGCGCTGTGGGTTAAACCACAGAGCCTAGGACTTGCTGATCAGAAGGTCGGCGGTTCAAATCCCCGCAATGGGGTGAGCTCCCGTTGCTCAGTCTCTGCTCCTGCCAACCTAGCAGTTCGAAAGCACATCAAAGTGCAAGTAGATAAATAGGTACCGCTCCGGGGGGAAGGTAAACGGCATTTCCGTGCGCTGTTCTGGTTTGCCAGAAGCAGCTTAGTCATGCTGGCCACATGACCCGGAAGCTGTACACCGGCTCCCTCGGCCAATAAAGCGAGATGAGCACCGCAACCCCAGAGTCGGCCACGACTGGACCTAATGGTCAGGGTTCCCTTTACCTTCACCTTTTACATACTCTTCAGGTTACAGACTCCACTAACCCAGAAATAGTACCTCGGGTCAAGAACATTGCTTCAGGATGAGAACACAAATCGCGCAGCGGTGGCGTGGTGGCAGGCCCCATTAGCTAAAGCGGTGCTTCAGGTTAAGAACAGATTCAGGTTAAGAACGGACCTCCAGAACGAATTAAGTACTTAACCCGAGGTACCACTGTACAGTCATACCTCAGGTTACAGACACTTCAGGTTGCTTTTTTTGGGGTTACGGACTGCCGAAACCTGGAAGTACCAGAACGGGTTACTTCCGGGTTTCGGTGGTCGTGCATGCGCAGAAGCGCCGAATCGCAACTCGCACGTCCACAGATGCGCTGCTGAAGGTTGCAAACACTGCGAGTTGCGAACGTGCATCCCGCACGGATCATGTTCACAACCCAAGCATCCACTATACATACCTTGAGGTCACTCTTTAGTTCAGCTACCAGCTACCTTTCGAAAAAGGTAAGCTCAAAACATGCTTGGAACAGCTGCAAAATTCCTCCAGGGATTGAAGTATGTGTGTCAGTGATGGATCATATACCAGCTGCTCATTGGTGCCCACAGTCCGTGGTGCACTGAGTAATTTTAGAATCTGGGCTTAGTGATGCTGTGGGTACCAGGATGGTGGAGCATCTTTGAATGCCCATGTTCTTTCCTTCACTGACTTCCCTGCCCAGGTGGGTTTAGGCATCGTATTGCACATTCTGCTTGAGGAGAGCCCTGGACCATTTGCTCCCAAAGTCCTGTCCTGAGTAGGCTAATTTCAGTTTCTCTGCTTCTCATTTTTCCAGTCTAAAGTTAGCTCTCCACATTTCCAAATCCATTAATGATTTATTTTTCCAAAAGTCCTCATGAAAATTAATCAGGGAACATCTCCTCAAATATGCATACCTGTAAGCAATTCTGCTTAATGTATACATTTTTGCAAAGCGATGCTTCCTAATATAATGCATCTTTAATATTATTTTCACCAAGAGATGCATTTTTATGCACCCTTTACATACATGAATCTACACACCTCTTACTTGGCTGGAGAACATCATTGCAAAATTCAGAGAAGTGCAAATTTTAAAGGCTGGCTGTGCTTTTTGTATGCATTGTGTCTGAGAAAGTGATAAGCAGAGAAGTTTGCCTTTAAATGCGAATGGAATTAAATTCCACCCCCCATCCCTTGTGAGTGCAGCCAACACTGTCCACAGACAGTGAGGAGGACATACACTGGAAAGCTGCAAAACGGGTCCTTTTAGAGCTTGCTCCAGAAAATGGAGGAAGCCCTTGCTACAAATACAATATCCCTCTTTCCGTTTTGCTCAGGTAAGCCAACTTCCTTGGAACCAGCCTGAAATACATGAGCTGCAGCTCCATCTCGATTTCCCCCAGTCTCTCTCTGAGACCATTTTAAGGTATATTAGCTTTAATTGCCATCGGTGTCCCAATGCTATGCAGATGTGTGTTGCATTAAAGTAAATACAATAAAATGCCTGTTTTGTTTCCTAAGCAGAGCTCTTAAATGAGATCTCTGCGAATTGAAAGGCAGAATGACAAACAGAAATACATCTCCAGATGGCAGTAAAGTTCATTCAGTGTGAGCACCTGAGGCAGAAAATCAAGCTAAGAAAATTGTAACATTAAAAGCGTAGCACATGGCTGCGATTATCGTGCTGAGAGAAATGCAAAATGGCATCATCAGAAGGAAAGGGAAAACCTGGCAGATTAATAAAAGAGCAGAGAAATTTTAAGAGTGATTAAAATAAAATTTACTGAGTGTGTAATAAACACAAGGGAATAAGTAAATAATCATATTTAAGGGTGAGTTTGTTAGTTACAGAATCCATGGAATAAACAAAGCGATAACTTTGAAGCATGGCAGGGTGGCCAGTTTTTAGAGCAGGAGCTCTGGGTTCCACTGCCAGAGCCTGGTCCCAAAAGCCACTAAATGAGAGAGGCATGTTAGCAGACTTTGCAGATTGGAATAATTACTTCCGATTTCTGGAGTTCAACGGTTTTATTCATGCAGGAACTATTTACAGGATGACTGGAGATGAGAGAGAGAGAAAAACAGCAGACATCTTGCCAGCTGCTTTTAGGGGTGGAAAGCAAGCAAAGACTACAAGCAAGTGCTGTGTAGGTAAACAGTTTCCTCTTGTGGTTTGAAGTAACACATGCATTAACTACAAACACAAGAGAAGGAAATGTATTTGCTTTTCTCCAACAAGGCTTCAGCAACAGGGGAGATTTCAATTCTTCACTGACTAATTGCTTATATACAGTGCTATTTTCTAAAAATAAATAAATGTTTAGGGGCACTCTCATTTTCCTACACATATTGAAATACTGCCCATCAATGAGGCCAAACTTAGATTCACAAAATGTTTAGGGGTACAAGCCCTGCTTATATATGTATTAGGGATGGGGAATAATGCTATTGTGATTATTGTGAGCCACTTTGAGCTCAACATTTTTTGGAAAAGCAGAATGCAAATATTAAAACAAATCAAAATCAAACCTCAGGCTCCAGGGCAACACACAGCCTCTATTGAAGAAAGTTTCATAACACACAAAGTTAAAGGGACTTGCAAGGTTACTCTATCTTAGACATGCGAAGGAGAGTCCTAGTGGCCTGTCACCAGATAATGACCTCCTAATTCACCACTTTCTTCCAGAAAAGCTCTTTCCATCTTCATTTTGGAATAAGAAATATCTGTTTTTTATTTTAACTAATTTTGCTTGTTTGCTTGCTTTCCTTTTGAAACACCTGTCATGTCTTCCAGCAAAGTTATTTACCGTATTTTTCACAATTTTCACAAATGACCTGTCATGTCTTCCAGCAAAGTTATTTACCGTATTTTTCACTCTATAAGATGCAGCAGACCATAAGACACACCTAGTTTTTGGAGGAGGAAAACAAGAAAAAAAAATATTCTGAATCTCAGAAGCCAGAACAACAAGAGGGATCGCTGTGCAGTGAAAGCAGCAGTCCCTCTTGCTGTTCTGGCTTCTGGGATAGCTGCGCAGCCTGCATTCACTCCATAAGACGTGCACACATTTCCCCTTACTTTTTAGGAGGGAAAAAGTGAGTCTTATAGAGCAAAAAATACGGTACTTCTTGATTCTTCCTCCTAGCCCCCTACAACTTCTGATTGCCCTCCTATCACCTTGTTCAGTATTAGCCTCTTTCTACCTTCTCATAGTAACCAGCAAACAGCCTTATTCTTTGTTTTGTCCATCCCAATCCCCTGTATTCTCTACCAAGCAGAAGCCAGTCCGATATGAAGGCTGCCCGGTTTCTATTCCCGCAATAAACCAGATTCAATTACTCTGATGCTAGCTCCTCACAGACCCTCCAAGCGTTTCTGTTTCCCAGTCCTGGATTAACAGAAGCTATCATGGTTTCTGATTTGATCCCAGAATGTCCCTCTTATCTTTAGGACATCCCTATTTTCAGCAATGAAATGTTGGCGGGTATGGAGTTATTCAACCCCCGAACCAAGGAGATAAGTAACTCTACAACTTTAGGAGACATCTGAAGGCAACCCTCTATAGGGAAGCTTTTTAAAAAAAAGTTTAATATTTTATTATGTTTTTATATATGTTGGAAGCCACCCAGAGTGGCTGAAGCAGTCAGATGGGTGGGGTATAAAAATTCAAATAATAATAATAATAATAATAATAATGATGATGAATAGGACATCCCTGTTTTCATCAGGGGATGCGGGTGGCGCTGTGGGTTAAACCACAGAGCCTAGGACTTGCCGATCAGAAGGTCGGCGGTTCGAATCCCCGCGACAGGGTGACCTCCCGTTGCTTGATCCCTGATCCTGCCAACCTAGCAGTTTGAAAGCACGTCAAAGTGCAAGTAGATAAATAGGTACCGCTCCAGTGGGAAGGTAAACGGCATTTCCGTGCGCTGCTCTGGTTTGCCAGAAGCGGCTTGGTCATGCTGGCCACATGACCCGGAAGCTGTACGCCAGCTCCCTCGGCCAATAAAGTGAGATGAGCGCCGTAACCCCAGAGTCGGTCACGACTGGACCAAATGGTCAGGGGTCCTTTACCTTTTTTATTTTCATCAGAGAAATGTTGGAAGCTGGGTATGTCCTCAATTCACTGCTAATTCCCTATTTTAGAAAGGTCTAATTCTCCAAACAGCCCATGTGACTCATGGCTCAAGGCTCATAAAGTTATTCTTCCTGTACACAAGTAATCAGTGATATGGGTGGATGAGGAAATATGGTAAGTGGACTACTAAATAGAAGAGTACTCAGTGTACTGATAATTCCAGCCTTGCTTCTACGCCAAATATATTTCTTGGGGGGAGGGGGAGGTATGGAAGAGGGAAGCAGTCAGATTATTCCAGGCTATTTGAATTTGACGGACGTTTTGCTGCGGCCCTTTCCTGTTTGACATAAACTGCACATCTGATGGCTGAAAGGCTCTGCAATCACATTTCCTGGTCATTTCAGAAGGAGTCAAGGGCATTTGCTGAGCGCAGCTCGACAACTCATCACCGGCAAACTCTTACCAGTCCCATCCTGCACCAGCAGAACGGATGGGGACAAAAAAAATTGCAAACTGCCCACTAGCAATTGTTGAGCAATAACACATGTACGACCCCCACGTTTTATGCAAAGATTCTGATTTATCTGACAGTTTTACACCCAGAGGGATGATGCACAGTAATTAAAATTAAAAATGTTTTGGCAGCTTAAACAAATGGCTATATAAATTACAAAGTTGTTTTTTCAAACAAAAAGCCACAGTGCCAAAATAAAGATCTATAGATAAATAAATCAGAACATCAGAAATTTGGGTTTTTTAAAAAATAATAATAATACAAGCATGTTTATAGGAAAGCAGCTCTTAAATGCTAGCTTTGGTTTTGTTGAGGGGAAGGAGAATTCAACGAAAAGGGGGCATTCAAAGTGGGGCCCCGAAAAAAATTTAAAGGGGGGGAAATGGGATGTACATTTCCAAAATATAAAATAAACAAATAAAATAAAACCTACATACAGCAACAGTGTTTTGTGTTGTGTAGGCACCTATGATGTAAGTCATGGGCCCCGCCTGCTCCCTAAAATATCCCTGGTTTGCTCCTTTCTATATATAGGGTGCCTACATTCTGCATGGACTGGTTGCATGGCCACATGGGCTAATGGCTTGAGATACCTATGAGGTCCATAAATTACCATATAGCATATATTCAACACAAAAAAACAGCGACAAATTGTTGTTGACAAAGGACAGCTGGACATAGAAAGGGCCCCATTACCTTCAGGAGCTGAGGGCCTCATCAAACCTAAATTTGGCCCTGACTGGTGGGGAAAACAGGGACATTCCGGGATCACATCAGAAGGTGAGGTGGTTTTCATAATTCCGGGGTTGTCCCTGAAAAATAGGAATTAGTGTCATCCCTGTTTTTTAGTCCTAACTCAGGAGGTAAGAGAAATGCATTCTGGACCCTCCAAGTGTCCCTGTTTTCCAGGGACAGTCCCGGATTGACAGAAGCCGCCCCGGTTTCTGATTTGATCCCAGAAATGTCCTGCTTTTCCTTAGGATGTCCCTCTTTTCATTGGAGAAATGTTGGAGACAGTTTCTGGGAAGGGGACAGTTGCCAGATCCAATGCCAGTGTGCTGGTCCTGGGGGTTAATCAAGAGGCAAGTTCTAAGTCCAGTCTGTGGTCAATGAAGCAATAAGAAGGCAGTCCGTAAAAGTTGAAGCTGGGTGCAGGGCACGGTTCAGGCAGGAACTGACAACATTGCTCCCGCAACTTGGGACTGGGGCTGGCCGACTTTTATCTGTCCCAAGGCAGAGGGCAGCCCCAATCCTCTGGTGACTTGCCTCTCCTGGCCTGCAGGCGAGGACTCCTCCTGCGGGAACTCCAGGACAGGCTGGAGGGTTACTGGGCCCAGAGGCAACCTCACCTTCCCCTGACGGGGCTGAGAGTGGAGCACCTGCAGGCAATGGGTCCTCCATCACCTCAGGAGCCAGAGCAGACTCAGCTGGTGCCTGCACCTGAGGATCCAGCACAGGTGAGGACCCTTCAGGCTCATGCCCCAGCCCCAGCTCAGCTGGTTCTGGAGGCAGGGAATCCTGCGCAGGCTGGGATTCCTCAGGTTCAGCATCCGAGTCCGAAACCCAGGCCAGCACAGCCAATATCTGGCATCTGTGGGGAGATTCTGAGGGCCCAGCACTCAGGCAGGACCTGCCACCCCATGGGAGAGCACTGTGGGGAATTTGAAATAGCAGCTGAGCACAACCACCACCAGTAAACCACAGCCAGGGACCTACCAGTGGCAAAGGCAGTGGCGAAGCTACATGCTCCAGCACCGGGAGCGGTGTACATCCGGGGGTGTGGCTGGTGCGCGTCCCATGGGGCATGATGCACATCCCAGGGGGCATGGCGTGCGTCCCAGGGGGCATGGTGCACCACCTGTGGGGGCGTGGCACACGTCGGGGATGCGCGGCAAGAGCTGCGCGCAGTGGCGTAGCGTGGGTTGTCAGCACCCAGGGCAAGGCAAGTAATTTGCGCCCCCTAACCCGTGGATTTGCGCCCCCTAACCCTACAAATCTATGCCTATGAATGATGGTCCCCCTCTCTCTCTCTTTCTCATATTCCAATTGATTCCCATTTCCGCCGATCGATCCCCGAAGCTCTCACCCAGCGAAATTCATGCCATCCCTAATCATGCCGCTTCCACCGGGAAATCATGACGATGCATTTCTCCTCTCCAAACTTTCCCCGGCCCTTTGCTGGCTGGCGCAGCCCTTTTGACTACGAGCTCCCCTCCTTCTCTGCCCGCTTCCGACCCCACCCGCGGCCATCGGAGAGAGGCGGGGCCAAGGGAGGCGAGCCAATGGGTGAGGCGGGGCGGGGTAGGTGGCCACGGGGGCGGGCGCTGCCGCAGTCCTCGGGTGGGCAAGGTAGGAGCAGGCGGAGGCTGGCCGGCCGCTCTGACAATAGGGGCGGGCCGAGGGCACGACGCGGCTGGGTCCTCTGGACTCGCGCCCCCCCAGATGTTGCGCCCGGTGCGGCCGGCACCCCTGGCACCCCCCACGCTACGCCACTGGCTGCGCGTCCTGGGGTATGCGCGGTGAGCGGCAAGCTGCTTGGGTATGCATGCAGAGCGCCCTGGGGATGTGTGGTGATCGCTGAGCAACCCAGTGGCGAGGGCAGCTGCAATGTCACCCCCCTTTGGCACCTGGGACAGCCCATCCCCTCCGCCCCCATCTTCGTCTGCCAGTGGTAGCAGGGGACCCATCAGAAGACTCAGACCTGGAACTGGCCTTCTGGAGCTAGTCAAATCTCATTGATCCACTGAACTCAGCCCCAGACTAGGAAACAGCAGCAATCTTGAAGTGACTCGTTCAACCAAAGTTCAAGCACATCGGTCAACTGCTTGGCACCGCTCTGTGATTAATCGCAAGCATATTTATTTCAGGGTTTCTTTTTCTCTTAATAAGCAAAAATGATAGGTGTAATAATATGGGCACTGCCAAGTTAGGTGTTACTGGATAACCTCTAATAAGTTTAAAGAACCATTATTTAAAGCACTCTTCAAATTATTTCAAGATTAAATTCCAGACAGGGCATTAAAATGCGTAATCTTCCACCTGCATAATGTCATTGGAGAAATAGCTCTTCCTTGCTTATGAACTGCTTCTGTTTAGTAAAGATATAAAAAATGTGCCCAGTTTTTAATTCTCCAGACAGGCACCGCAGAATGAATGCACATCACAAAGGCAAAAGAAACATGAGCTGTTGTTGCCTTTTAAAAAGCCTGTGCAGAACTTAATAGCAGCATGCTGACACACTTGACATTAATCAGTGTTTATTTAAAAGCAAGCAAAATGATTGAAAATGTTAAAAGTGTCAAGAAGTAAATTACAGGGAATAGACATATTGAAAAAAATGAAACGATATAAGCCAGAATGTAATAATTTAAATCCAATACACACACACCTCAGGCTTGCCTGATTAATATTTCCCATGGAAGGCTTTCATGTTTTGAAATATAATCAGATTTGCATGATTCTGCAAGTTGGCTTTTTGATATAAGAAAATAATAAACAAATACATAATTCTAAGAGCATCTTACCTGTAGGACCATTATGATCAGACTAATCAACACAGCCCTGACGAAGCTGCAACATGGCTTAGCTTTATCTATGTCCATGTCAGAGCAAGTAATTATGATGATGCAGAAGGAACAGGGCTGCAACACATGTCTTATCAGGAGGTGATCCTAATATATGCCGCGTTATCAGAAAATCCCAAACATTATTAGTGTATGATAGCACGGTTCGAGCTTCACTTGCAAAATCCAAGAAATACAGAGCTTACCGAAGGCATTACCCTGTGCGCAGTAGACAGAGATGCTCATTTACCATGTGGTCATTTGCCTCAGTGTGCATATCACCCTGTGGGGAGCCCCTTGCCCATCGTGCCCGTCCAGATGGCAAAGGGGTTTTTTACCATGCTCAGCAACCATACTCAGCTTTCCAAACTGTGTTCTGCGACACATTAGTGCGAGCGCTCCAGTTGGAGAACAGCTTTTACCAAAGGTGTCATGGGCTTTGAAGACGCTCAAACTCAAGACGCAAGGGAGAAATGTGCTAAGAGGAAGGCACGTTTGGCAAACCCTCACCGTGATCAACTCCCGTCCGGAAACCTATGTCCCCACTGTGGAAGGACGTGTGGATCCAGAATTGGCCTCCACAGTCACTTACGGACTCAGGGTTAAAACCGTGTTTCTGGATGACAATCTTACTCGGCTAAGAGGGATCGCCAAAGAAGAAGTGTGTGTTGGTGTGTCCAGTGAACGCTTCCTGCGCTCCTCCCGAGGCCGGAAAGGGGCTAGTTTAACCTCCAGTTTGCTAGTAAAACCGAATTACTGTCTCATGAAATGATGCCTGTCTAAAAAGCGTGTCAGCAAAATGAAAAGTTTGGGAAGCTCTGCCCACATAGTTCCCTGGAAATAATTCAAGCTGCAAACCTAATCTCTCAGAACTTTGCTTGTGCTCTATTTCCCGTTATCTCTTGTCCTTCTTTTGCAACTTGGGTTATTCTCTGCTGTGTTTCAGTCTAGGCCTGGCATCAGCAAGTGAAATATTTGGGCACTTGCAGGGACCACAGGAAGGCCTACTGCTATCAACCCCTCCCATGGGCTCACCCTTTGAACCAGGGCCATCTGAAGCATATGCAGTGCCAGGGTGCAAAGTTCCACCTGGCACCCCCCCCCCAAAGTTGCCCAGAGTTGTCGACCATTTTTTAGGGGGGACCCCAAAGTTGTTGACATTTTTAAGGAGAGTTTACCCAGGGTTGTCAACCTTTTTTTACAGAGCTGACACCACACTTAACTCTGCTCAAGAAAAGAAGAAGAAGAAGAAGAAGAAGAAGAAGAAGAAGAAGAAGAAGAAGAGGAGGAGTTTGGATTTGATATCCCGCCTTTCACTCCCTTTAAGGAGTCTCAAAGCGGCTAACAATCTCCTTTCCCTTCCTCCCCCACAACAAACACTCTGTGAGGTGAGTGGGGCTGAGAGACTTCAGAGAAGTGTGACTGGCCCAAGGTCACCCAGCAGCTGCATGTGGAGGAGCGGAGACATGAACCCGGTTCCCCAGATTACGAGACTACCACTCTTGACCACAAACACCACACTGGAAACATAAGGAACCCAGCACATCAAACCAGCCTGAGGCGTCAGTGTTGGCGGCTGAGCGAAGCCAGGCGCCTCATGGTGTAAGCAGCATGCACTGGGCGGGCCTCTCCACAGCCCTACGCCAATCCCAGGCGCGCAAGAGGGCAGAGCCGGCTGGCTGCCTCAGCGCCTTGCTAGCTTGCTTGCTCCCAAACTTGCAGCGCAGAGCCACCTGCAGCAGAAGAGCCCATCACAGTGCTCCAACCGACGGGCGGGCTCTTCCCTGGACTCCAGCTCTCGGGCCCCAGACTCTTGGCCTGGTGCCCCTGAGAGCATGGCGCCCAGGTGCCCCGCACCCCTGGCACCTATGGTTAAGACAGCCCTGCTTTGAACCATTTCCCCATCAGCACCAAGGGGACGCCATTTTGAATTTCCTAAATCGTACAGGAGCGGTCTTACACTGAGGCATTGTGAAACATTAAAATTGCAGCTGAAGATAGGGCTGGTCCTACAACCCGCTCAACTTGCCCAAGAGATAAAAGGGGACCCAGCTGTGGACACATCGCCAAGAGTCCCCACAAAACTGGAGCTGTTACAGCACATACATTTACATCCATCCATGTCAGGGCTGTCAGGCAGGCAGGATCATCCACAGGCCAGAATGAAGACTCGATACTCAATGAGAAGTCAGCTTTTTAATTCAGAAAAGGAAAACACAGCAGAGTTCGCCCGGGTTCAACTGCCCTAGTTGAAGACGTTGCTGGAACTGGCATCTGGCCCTTCCTTCCCTCTCTAGCCCTCTTCTTCTGGCCTCCTCCCAAGAAGACGTAAACCATGGTGAGGAGGAGAGACCCCCTCTGGGCCTGTCTGGCAAGGCTCTTTGCGATCTTGGTGTCAGTGGAGGAGGGGGGCCCAACTGTAGAAGGACTGGCCCGCTGAGGTGAAACTGAGGCAGCATCCGGCTCCTCTCTGTCAGAGTCAAACTGAGACCCTTGGCACTCAGCCCTGTCCCTGAATGGCTTTCTTCTTCTGACTCCCCTGCTTCTGCTTCCTCCCAGCAGACGGGTCCCCTGTGTCCCACCACCAGTGTCCTGCATCTAAGTTCTCTTCCTCTGTGTCATCCTTGGGGGGGGGGGTTCTTTGGCCAGCATCTCTCGCCATCCTTCATTATCCAGCCAGTCCCTGACATCCCAGGACCTTCTTAGTTCCCTCCATGCATGCAGTACAGTAGGCTGTGGCCTTGGGAAGAAGGGTTGTTCTTTATTAAATGAGTTGGAAGAGTGTCACACAGCTACTTTATGGTTGTGTGGCTCCAAATCCTCATCGAGAAGGTCCAATACATCTCATGACAGTGGGGAAGGCTGTGACCAGGTGAGCTGTGTACCTGCTCAACCTGTCCATATCTGATGATGAGAAATTTCAAGGCCCCAGACTGATGCATCCCCTCCAACATTTCTCCAATGAAAATAGGAATGTCCTATTCAGTCATCACAATAATTTTATTTATACCCTGCCCATCTGACTGGGTGGACTCTAACATATATAAAAATATAATAAAACATTAATTTTTTAAAAAACAACAACTATACAGGGCTGTCTTCAGATGTCTCCTAAAGGTTGTCTAGTTACTTGTCTCCTTGGCTCAGGGGTCCAACCCCTCCAATATTTCTCTGATGAAAATAGGGACATCCTAAGGAAAAGCAGGGACGGTGGTGGCGCTGTGGGTTAAACCACAGAGCCTAGGACTTGCCGATCAGAAGAGAGGGCTTCCTGCAGATACGCTCCCATCAGGAGGTGCATCCCAAACATTGTCAAAATTGGGGCATTAGTGAGATCGTACCTACACTCTAAAAGGGACATTGGTGGTGCTGTGGGTTAAACCACTGAGCCTAGGGCTCACCGATCAGAAAGTTGGCGGTTTGAATCCCCGCGATGGGGTGAGTTCCCTTTGCTTGGTCCCAGCTCCTGCCAACCTAGCAGTTCAAAAGCACGTCAAAGTGCAAGTAGATAAATAGGTACCGCTCCGGCGAGAAGATAAACGGCGTTTCCATGCACTGCTCTGGTTCGCCAGAAGCGGCTTAGTCCTGCTGGCCACATGACCCGGAAGCTGTACGCCGGCTCCCTCGGCCAATAAAGCGAGATGAGCGCCGCAACCCCAGAGTCGGCCACGACTGGACCTAATGATCAGGGGTCCCTTTACCTTTACCTAAGGAAAAGCAGGACATTCTGGGATCAAATCGGAAACTGGGATGGCTTCTATAAATCCAGGGCTGTTCCTGGAAAATAGGGACACTTGGAGGGCCTGAAGTGGGACACACGGGTGTTGCAACCCACTTTGCAGAGGAAGCAGGGTCTAAAATCCAAGACGGATGGATTGCAGGGTTGGGCTGCAGCAATGCGGTGCCGACACAGTTTTTGTGTGGTAGGAGAAAAGCGTAGCAACACACTTTCTAATTGCCATATGGTTTGGAAGGAGCTGGAATTAAGGCAGGGGCTGAGGAGGATAGGACGGCAGTGTTAGCAAGCACTTTCAAACGTTTGCATTCTAGGCATTCAGACACAGTCGGCTCTCTTTTTTATATATCTCCCGCATCTGCTCTGATTATCTCTCTTTCTAAATGTGCGCAATGTTCCGAAGCGTGGCAGCCTGATGGCGGGGAATGAAAGGCACCGTCTAGCAGGCATGCTGTCTGTGCAATCTCATTCATTTAAGTGGAGGCCATCTTTCATTTTTGAACCAGAGATCTGGGGACAACACCCACACAAAAGAGAGAGGTTCTTTTAAAGAATAGTTGTAGCGGGACACTTATTTTATTTCTGCAAAGTTTGTAGAAATGAGCTATAGACAGAAACAATATTTTTAGCCCTTCAGCAGAAGAAAAACCTGTTCCTGTCTGTGTGATGGCTTTTGAAACATCTCATGCTCAGTCAGTAGAGCACGAGGCTCTTAATCTCAGGGCTGTGGGTCCAAGCCCCACATTGGGCAAAATAATCTTTGCAAGACTAGATTCTATGATTCTGTGGCTTCAGTTTTCTACTCTATAATCTATTAGCAAATGTTTGCTCATAAGTACTGCATTCGCTGTGGGTTAAACCACAGAGCCTAGGACTTGCCGATCAGAAGGTCGGCGGTTCGAATTCCCGTGACGGGGTGAGCTCCTGTTGCTCGGTCCCTGCTCCTGCCAACCTAGCAGTTTAAAAGCACGTCAAAGTGCAAGTAGATAAATAGGTACCGCTCCAGCGGGAAGGTAAACGGCATTTCCGTGCACTGCTCTGGCTCGCCAGAAGCAGCTCAGTCATGCTGGCCACATGACCCGGAAGCTGTACGCCGGCTCCCTCGGCCAATAAAGCGAGATGAGCGCCACAACCCCAGAGTCGGCCACGACTGGACCTATTGGTCAGGGGTCCCTTTACCTTTACTGCATTTTTCATTCTATAAGACGCACCAGACCATAAGACGGACCTAGTTTTTGGAAGAGGAAAACAAGAAAAAAAATATTCTGAATCCCAGAAGCCAGGACAGCAAGAGGGATCGCAGCGCACCGATCCTGCTGGCTGTCCTGGCTTATGGGATAGTCACGTGCAGCCTCTCCCCAGCAGCGGAATGAAGGCTCCTGTTGCCCAGGAGAGACTGTGCGCGTCTAAGCTTCCCCCAAGAGCTGCACTCCCTTTAAAGAGCGTGTGGAGTGTGTGTGCGGCTCTTGGGGGCTTTTCCCCGAGGAGGGAGAAGGGCAGCCCTTACTTTTTAGGAGGGGGAAAGTGCGTCTTATAGAGCGAAAAATACGGTAAATACAAAAACAAAAACAAAGGAGTTGAATGTTTGGAGAATGCAGCAGAAAAGTGATTTAGTACATTCCTTACACCATCAAACCCATTCTTGAGTTTGTGACTGATTAACTGCACTCATTTTTGGAAGGCTGTACCCTTACTAAAAAAAATCCCAGTTTACAATGCTTACTCACCAGAAAAGTGCATATGGAACTTGTCAGGTGCTGTTGCGGTTGCTCGAGAGTAACCAGGCAGGACTCCGACCAGTCTTTTACAGGCTTTATTTGGGTGCAAACTATTTACAGTGAAGAGCATCATAAGTTCATGTCTGGCTCAATCGCTAGAAGAATCCGGGAGTGGTCTGTTTTTGTACCTCCCCCAACATAAAAGTTTTGTCACCCCCAGCCTTTTCCGCCCCTCCCTGCACCTCAGATTACTGCGCATGATGGGCGATGGCAAGAGCGTGCCTCCCTCCTCTCCGGCTTGCTCAGGCGCAGTGTTAAGGCTCTTCCTAGCATCCTCTGGTGCTTGCACCTCTTCTCCACTGGAGGTGCGGCTTTCCTCCTCGCCGGAAGAGGAACTGCTTCACAAGATTTTCAGAGGCTCACTATAACACAACTGCCCTTCTAACTCTCGCCTCTGAGCCGATGGCAGTTCCCTGACAGAACTGCCACTGAATTAATAATAATAATAATAATAATAATAATAATAATAATAATAATAATAATAATAATTTATTATTTATACCCCGCCCATCTGACTGGGCTTCCCCAGCCACTCTGGGCGGCTGGACCTCAGTGTCTGGGTAGAACGATGGGGGTGGAGACGCTTCTTCAAATATACTGGACCGAGGCCATTTAGGGCTTTAAAGGTCAGCGCCAACACTTTGAAGTGTGCTCGGAAACGTACTGGGAGCCAATGCAGATCTCTCAGGGCCGGTGTTATGTGGTCTTGGCGGCCACTCCCAGTCCCCAGTCTAGCTGCCGCGTTCTGGATTAGTTGTAGTTTCCGGGTCACCTTCAAAGGTAGCCCCATGTAGAGCGCATTGCAGTAGTCCAAGCGGGAGATAACCAGAGCATTCACCACTCTGGCGAGGCAGTCCACAGGCAGATAGGGTCTCAGCCTGCGTACCAGGTGGAGCTGGTAAACAGCTGACCTGGACACAGATTTGACCTGTGCCTCCATGGACAGCTGTGAGTCTTTGTTTTCTTTGTTTTAGTTGTTTGATCTATCAATTCAATTTGTATATTTTTAATGAATAAAACAATACTAAGAAGAAAAGTCTGACTTTTTTTTTTAGATTATGAATAGTCTCAGCGTACATTCTCTTAGAAGAGGCATCCTTCCCTTTGTGAGAAAATGGGTGCTAAAAGTTTTTTTTAACTATGCCAGCCTGAAAGAGTTTGTCCAAAATGCTTGCAAAATGAATTCTAGAAATGCATCTTATTCTGCTGTCTGCTTGAGACGTGGAAAAGATTATTTTCTGTCAGGAGCTTCAGCCCATTGAGAACGACTTGATTAGTAAACGAAAGGGGTGAGATTTAGGTTATCATATCTTGGCCGAACACTTACAAAAGCAGTTGGGTGCTCTTTTGTGTCTTTGAATTTGGGAGGAATTGCAGAGATTTCCAGTAAATGAGATAATCAATGAATTTGCCAGGAGGTGTTCTACCTCAGCTTGCTTGAACAGGTGAGTCCAGCTTCCTGTAATGGAATCTCTTTTGACATCTCTCCAGTCCACAATCATGTTGTTGTTTAGTCATTTAGTCGTGTCCGACTCTTCGTGACCCCATGGACTAGAGCACGCCAGGCACTTCTGTCTTCCACTGCCTCCTGCAGTTTGGTCAAACGCATGCTGGTAGCTTTGAGAACACTGTCCAACCATCTCGTCCTCTGTCGTCCCCTTCTCCTTGATCTTTCCCAACATCAGGGTCTTTTCCAGGGAGTCTTCTCCTCTCATGAGGTGGCCAAAGTCTTGGAGCCTCAGCTTCACAATCTGTCCTTCCAGTGAGCACTCAGGGCTGATTTCCTTCAGAATGGATAGGTTTGATCTTCTTGCAGTCCATGGGACTCTCAAGAGTCTCCTCCAGCACCATAATTCAAAAGCATCCATTCTTCGGCCTTCTTTATGGTCCAGCTCTCACTTCCATACATCACTACTGGGAAAACCATAGCTTTTACTATATGGATCTTTGTTGGCAAGGTCCACAATCATAGAGAGTCACAGAATTGCAGGGTTAAAAGGGACCCAAGGGTTCTCTAGTCTAACCCCCTGAAATGCAGGAATCACAACTAAAGCATCCAGGACATATGACCATCAAACCTGACTTATCGGGTGCCAGCTATCATAGCAAAAGCCAGATATTTTTAGGGGTGCATCATAACTCCTCCCTTTTGCGGCAGATCTCACTTGTCTAGCTAAAGAATCAACTGGATGTTACAGCTCTGTTCTGAAACCATGAATGGCTCACATAAATGACTGCAATTCTAAACCCACTAGCTGTGCAAGCCCTCCCGAACATGCAGAAACTTATTTCTGACTTAAAAATTTCAAGCATTTGTACTGCAGGTGTAAACAATTTTGCATATTGCAAAGCACCTCTCTAAGTACCTTTCCGATGCTTCAGAACTGGGGAAAGCCTTGTTCCCGTCTAGGCTGAATTAGTTCTCTGTCTCAACCTCTTAGCTCGCTTTATAAAGATCCCACGAAAAAGCTCTCTTTCTAATCTCTTTCAATAAATTTGGCACCTGGAGATTGTTGGTGTAGTAGCAACTTGGTGTGCGGAGTGGCAAGAAAAACGGAAAGAATCTCAGCCTCGCCATTTTATGTGACATTGAAACCAGACCATAGAATATTGGGCTCAGCTACAAATAAAATGTTTTAGGTGTGTTTTAAGTGCAATATACAATGCGACATTAGATGGTGATGGTTAGCCTTTGGAAAATTCGATGTACATTGGTACCTTGATTCTCAAGCGCCTTGGTTCTCAAACACCTTGGTTCCCAAATGCCAAAAACCTGGAAGTAAATGTTCCAGTTTTCAAACGTTTTTCAGAGGCCAAATGTCCGATGTGGCTGTCGGCTATTGTTTCCAGGTCTCCTGCACCAATCAGAAGCCACGCCTTGGTTTTTGAACATTTCAGAAGTCAGACAGACTTCTGGAATGGTTTAAGTTTGGCACTTTTGTTTTTGCTATTTATTTTGCATTTTTGTTTTTGAGGCTTTTTTGGTTAATTTGTTTTTGTGACTGTGTGGAACCCAGTTCAGCTACTGATTGATTGATTGATTGTGTGATTGCTGAAATGGATAAAAGCCCCCCATCCAAACAATGACTATCATCAGTGCAAGTATGGGGGGAAATAATTTTAACTTTTATCAACTACAATGCTGTCTTATTTATTTTATACTACAGTACATTGATTATTGCTTTCATTTTATGGATCAGTGGTCTCGTTAGATAGTAAAATTCATGTTAAATGGCTGTTTTAGGGGTTGTTTTTAAAAGCCTGGAACTGATTAATTTGTTTTGCATTACTTTCTATGGGAAAGCGCGCCTTGGTTTTGGAATGGACTTTTGGAACGGATTAAGTTTGACAACCAAGGTACCACTGCATTTTTAAAACGCTTTTTAAAAAAGCATTTTCAGAACGTTTTTTTATATGTGTGTAGATTCCACCTAAGACAGCCCATAACCGAGAGCTGGGTTTCTGTGTTCCACCCTTTGCTTCTTTGGAGCAGCTGTAATGAGGAGATGAGACGCAGGGACCTCCTGGTGAATCAACTGGTCATTCCACCCACAAGGTTCAAACTGTGGCTCTTTGGAACAAACACAGATTTGGGATAGTTTATGACCCTGGCCTGTTTCAAGGAACTGTAGTTTAAACTAAACTGCACCGTCTGACTGTAACAAAGAAGTCCGGTTAGATTAAGAGTCGATTTACAATATTTTCATCTTGACTTCACTAGAGGGCACAGGAGGGGAACATGGGAACCTGAGGCTCTTTCCCATAGAGCCAAACTATGGTAGACCCTACAAGGGTCCCTATTTTCTGAATTTATAGAAGCCGTTTCCTTAAAGTAAGGTAAAGAGACCCCTGACCATTAGGTCCAGTCGTGACCGACTCTGGGGTTGTGCCGCTCATCTCGCTTTATTGGCCGAGGGAGTTGGCGTACAGCTTCCGGGTCATGTGGCCAGCATGACTAAGCTGCTTCTGGCAAACCAGAGTAGCACACAGAAATGCCGTTTACCTTCCCGCTGGAGCGGTACCTATTAATCTACTTGCACTTTGTGCTTTCGAACTGCTAGGTTGGCAGAAGGTGGGACCGAACAACGGGAGCTCACCCCGTCACGGGGATTCGAACCGCCGACCTTCTGATCGGCAAGTCCTAGGCTCTGTGGTTTAACCCACAGCGCCACCCGCGTCCGTCATTTCCTTAGGACGTCCCTATTTCCATCAGAGAAATGTTGGAGGGGATGTGCCCGTGGTGTCATAGCATTTGTCCTTCCAGAGCTGGAGACTTGCTTTTTTCCTCAAGGAAAGCTCAGAGTCTGGCCCCGCTGCTGACTTTGAACCCAACACCTACCCACCCCCAGCAGCCCAAAGCATGGGGACAAGGGCCCCATTATAAACACATACAAGGTGTGACCAGAAAGTAGGGTGAATCACCCCTGTATGGGATAATGGGAACTACTGGATTCGCAGAGACACCTGGGAGGCATTTGTCCGTGTCTCAGCTAACATATGCGCACATGTCTCGGTATTTGTTGACAGGCCTACATTCATGCGGTAGCGTTTACTACTGTAGCTGTTAATAGTGCAGTACGTTGTGATTGAAAAGGGAGCAGAGAGTCGATACGAAATTCTGTTTCAAATTGGGTAAATCAACATTGGAAACCCACGAAATGCTCACAATTGTGTACAGAGATGAAGCTGTAAATCGAAAGACAGTGTATGAGTGGTTTAAGTGTTTCTGTGAAGGGTGGCAAACCATTGAAGATGACCCTCAGTCTGGCAGACTGTTGACGAGCAGAACGGCAGCAAATGTCAACTGAGTTTGTGAATTATTGATGCGGGATCGGCGTTTGTCCGTGCGAACAATGGTGGAAGAATTGCATATTCCACGTGAAATCGTTCCTGAGGTTACTGAGTAGTCCCACCCTCCATGTTCTCCTGATCTGACCCCACAGGATTTCTTTCTTTTTCCAAAACTGAAATCTGCACTGAAAGAAGAAGAAGAGTTTGAATTTGATATCCCGCCTTTCACTCCCCTTCAGGAGTCTCAAAGCAGCCAACAATCTCCTTTCCCTTCCTCCCCGAAAACAAACACTCTGTGAAGTGAGTGGGGCTGAGAGACTTCAAAGAAGTGTGACTGGCCCAAGGTCACCCAGCAGCTGCATGTGGAGGAGCAGAGACACGAACCCGGTTCCCCAGATTACGAGACTACCGCTCTTAACCATTACACCACACTGGCTTTCAGTGTGGCACAGATTTCCCAACATTTCACACATCCAAACTGCTGTGATGAGGGAACTGAAAGCAGTACAGAAAGAGGACTTCTCCAGAAGTTTCTAACAGTTCTATGAACATTGTCAACGGTGCATTGTATCAGAAGGAGCCTCCTTTGAAGGCCTGTATGTATGTTCGAATATTTCTTGCTGTCTGATTTCTGTGACCAGTCACCGAACTTTCCAGTCACACCTTGTATCTTAGCAGCAGGAATGTTTTTTTGGGAGGATGGGGTGTTAATTGTGGCTATTTGCAATCTAAGTACATACTGGTTTGAAATGGATTTTTTTAAAAAAAGTTTTAAAACAGTTTTATGGGTTTTGCTTTGCTTTGCTTTTGCATACCACAGGTGTATTTGCATTCAACATATAACACAGATATCTCAAATTTGAACATGATATTACCCGGGTTGCTTTCTGCCCTTTCTGTGGTTATTTCTGACTTGAATGAATGAAAAAAGCACAAAACAAAAATTTCCATATGAGTCGAAGCCATCAAAGTGCATGCAAAGTCAGAGGAGGTGATCAGTTACTAAAAGCCACACGGCTGCCCCTATTTCAACACACACAGACACCAGCCACTAACTTTGCAACAGATTAGTCCTGTTTATGTTTTTTAAGGGAAGGTTATAAATAGGGGGTGGGCAGGGCAATGTGTATTTAGCAAATGCGTGCAGATGGGAAGCCAACAGATGGCCTTGCACTTTATTTTGTATGCACAGCCTTACATTTAAATTAAAAATTTCCATAATTAAGACGAAGGTCTGCTGCGACGCTAGCTAGTTTGCCTGGGATGGCATCATATATCACAGGTATCATTAGGCAACATTTTCCTAACAAGGTTCATAAACCTATACAAATTTTGCTACTTCCCTAATGTAAGCTCAGAAAGCAAATAAAATATGGCTCACGGAAGCCGGTGGTGGAGGGGAAGACGGAAACGCACTTTATCTCATCAAGACATCTCCCTGTGCCATCTGGTCCTTACCTGTGTGTAACGGAATAATCTGCCGCTTGACATTAAAAAGAAGAAGGAACTCCTTTGAATGGATTTGGAATAGTTTTTCCAAAAGAAATATCGGCCCGAAGGTCACTCCATTCCTATTACACAAATTAGATGGGCTTCATTGCCAGCTTTCAAGATGCTACTCCAGAGGCGTAGCAAGGTCACGTGGTACCCAGTGCATTTTTTTTATGCCACCCCCCCCCATTACAATTTTTGGGAATGTTGCCTAGAGTAGTTGAGCTTTTTGGGGGGAAGGTTGGCCACGAAACAGATACGCCCGCAGATCGCGCAAATCCGACTATCGATCACATAAAACAATGTCAGTGCCGCCAGGTGGGGCTGCCATACCCACCAGCCAGGGCTGCAAGCAACCACCACCGGGGGTGGCAGGACTGCCTCACCAATCTGCCCAGGGGGCTTTGTCACCCCCCTAGGCATGACACCCGGGGCGGACCGCACTCCCTTGTGACGCCCCTGTGCCACTCATGATGACAGAGGATGTGTGCAGAGGGAGGGTTTGTGAAACCAGCTCTACTATCAGGCAGGGAGAAGTGGCAGAGATGTCTTGGGCCAGCCTCACAGAGTTGGATTTTGCAAGGTCTGCCTGGGGCTGAGACAGGTTTCTGTGCACAGACTCTCCTCCATCCATGGAAGGGAACCCAGACCAGTGTTGTGATGGAGCTCATTCTGCTCAACAGGGCAGAGATGGAGCGTGCAGACTCAGAAGTGTCTCATGTGTCTTTTCCAGGTCACCTGTGCAAAGTGAGTATGGTTGCCATGGGGGGAGAAGACGTCCACTTCCTTCCTCCTTGCCCCCTCACCAGCGTCGCTTGCCTTCCCTTTCAGCCAAACCTCACCTGCTCACCTTACAGGCCAGGCTGGGCCAGCTCCACACCTGCTGTGTGGCCACTTCCCTCCTCCTTGGACTCTGCTGCTACCGAATACAACATTGCAGTGTTGGTGTGAGGAGTGCAGTGGCAGCAGAACAGGGAGGTTGCTCAAGAGACACCACGTTGGCCCGGAGTGGCCTGCCAGATGTGTTGGAAGATGCCATGGGGACCAGACCAGCCTCCTCCTCCTCCTCTGTCCTTCCTTCTGGAAGTGCCACGGTGGAAGGAGGAAGAGGATTGGGGCCACGGGGTACAATGCAAGTTTTCCTTCTTTTTGGGGGTCCCATCCTCTGACAGCAGCCACGAAATTAAAAGATGCCTGCTTCTTGGGAGAAAAGCAATGACAAACCTAGACAGCATCTTAAAAAGCAGAGACATCACCTTGCCAACAAAAGCCCATATAGTTCAAGCTATGGTTTTCCCAGTAGTGATGTCTGGAAGTGAGAGCTGGACCATAAAGAAGGCTGATCGCAGAAGAATTGATGCTTTTGAATTATGGTGCTGGAGGAGACTCTTGAGAGTCCCATGGACTGCAAGAAGATCAAACCTATCCATTCTTAAGGAAATCAGCCCTGAGTGCTCACTGGAAGGACAGATTGTGAAGCTGAGGCTCCAAGACTTTGGCCACCTCATGAGAAGAGAAGACTCCCTGGAAAAGACCCTGATGTTGGGAAAGATGGAGGGCAAAAGGAGAAGGGGACGACAGAGGACGAGATGGTTGGATAGTGTTCTTGAAGCTACCAGCATGAGTTTGACCAAACTGCAGGAGGCAGTGGAAGACAGAAGTGCCTGGTGTGCTCTAGTCCATGGGGTCACAAAGAGTCGGACACGACTAAACAACAACAACAAATCCTCTGGTGTGAGACAACTGACTCACTCCACCACGTGGGACCAAAAAACACCCATCTTTTGGTCCTGCACGGCCAGAGCACAGGAACCAAAGTGGGACATTTGGGATTGTGATCAGAAGCAGGCACGACTTTGGCCAATCTGGGGTGTCCCAGTTAAATTGGGGTTTGGCCTTAGCCTTTTCCTCTCCTGTTGTTTATGTGCTCAAAATCACCCCCCAAGGGTTGCCATATATTCACCCCATAGATTAGAAAGCATTTTGGACCATATGGGGAGCAGGGGTGGGTCGGTGTTTAATAGGCCCTCCTCCCTCCAAATCACATGGCTCTGGATATTATGACGACCTCAGGACTAGACGTGGGCAGCTCTTTTGTAAAGAAACCCTAGATTTAGGCTTTGTATCACCACCCGAGAGGCAGGCTAATGGAGGCCTATATTTGCCCCATAAGGCATGATGCTCTCTGGTCGTGAGCAACCAGAAGGCATCTTCAGAGTTTTTACACGTTCTTGACATTTAGAGCAGTGTACCTTACAAGAGCTATCTACTTAAAAAAAGAAAAGGAATCACCTGCCCGCCTCTGGCATCCCCACTGATTGTGCCTACAGAAACATCTGCTCTGTGCTATGCGCTCTGAATGTTAAAATCCTGAGGAGGAATTCCCAAACATCTAAGCTCACATTTAGATTCTGCCCTGAAGCTCCTTCGCTTCCAGAGCACACACAAAATGAGGCTCATATGCTTTCATTTAATGCTCCTTATTTTGAGTTAGTTTGGTAATACAGAAACAACTTTTCCCTTTGTGCTTTAAGTGGTCTCTCTCTGATGATGCTCAGCCCACCGGGTTCAACGCACCCAGAATATGGGAAGGGTCATGGTTTTCAAGAGATTCCGCTTGGGGTTCATGTTGCACCCTATTGACCAGTTAGTCATTTCTCACTAGGGCCATGGCCTTTCAGCTACAAACTGGGCAAGGCAAACTGAAGGCCAAACAGTCAGGAACTCATAGGAAAATAAGCAATGAAACAAACAAATCAAGGAATGGTGATAATGAGGGATTATCCTCACTTCCTCTTGTCCTGCTGCTTAAACCCTGCCCCCCCCTTTGCAACCCTGAGAAAACCACTCTTTAGAGCTCAATCAGAGCAATCTTGACCTTGCTCTGGGAAAGGAACGAGGCAAAGGGAAAGCACTCGGATCTGTGCCTTCTAGGCCCAGGATGAGTGGATGTGTGGGTGAGCCCTTATTCTCATAATATCTTGCTTTCTTTCCATAAGTATAAAGGTAAAGGTAAAGGGACCCCTGACCATTGGGTCCAGTTGTGACCGACTCTGGGGTTGCGGCGTTCATCTCGCTTTATTGGCTGAGAGAGCCGGCATACAGCTTCCGGGTCATGTGGCCAGCATGACTAAGCCGTTTCTGGCGAACCAGAGCAGTGCACGGAAATGCTGTTTACCTTCACGCTGGAGTGGTACCTATTTATCTACTTGCACTTTGACGTGCTTTTGAACTGCTAGGTTGGCAGTTCAACCTAGCAGTTCAAAATCTCCGTCGCGGGGATTCGAACCGCCAACCGTATACATTGCTCAAAATAGTACTTAACCCCCCCCCCCGATTTTCAGTGGCTCCAACCAGAGACTCCTTTTCACTCTTCACTCTCAAGGATCCCAACCCTTCACTGGATGACAGACTAAGGGATCTGTGAGAGAGACGTTGTAGCCTTGCTGGTAAAGGTTACGGACAGGGAAAGCAAAACTTTCAAACAAAAGCCACTGCTTTTGAGAGAGAGAGATTTCCTTGGGAGAAAAGACAGCCTTGGATCCTTGGCACCTTCTATCCCAAAGCAACCACACTCTCCCACAACCCCCTGGCACAGGGTGGTTTCCTTGGGCAGGTGGGCACATGTGGGTGGATTTCCTCACACACCTCACACACCACCCTTTCCACCCCTCAGCCTGAGAAACAGCTATGCATAAGTCTGAGAGGAGGACAATGTCCACAGCTGGGGTGGTACATGGGAAGAGTGTCCTATTTGTGGAAACATGATTCCCTGCCAAACAGCTGAGCAGCAAAATTGAGTGGTGGGGATGGCTAGGTGTCAGGAACCGGGCTGAGGAGGGCTTCACTGAGGGGGAATGGTGGGAGCTACCCCTTCCTCCTGACCCTGAATCTTCCCAAGAGCAGGAGGACAGTATAGATTTGGATCAATGGTTTGCAGAGGGGCATAGTTCAGAAGGCAGAAGCTGGGAAATACTGGATGATGAACAGCTAGCCAAGGAAACACTGGGAGAGAGAGAGAGAGTTAAAATTCACAGTCTCTGGATACTATCTACCCCCCCCCTTCCCCAAAGTCTCGGAGAGCTCAGAAAGTGTCATAACAGAAAGCACAGAGACTACAAACTCAGATTACAAGAAGCAAGAGTAGCATGGATTAATAGGGATGGAGGGGGGAGTATCCCTTAATTGGGAGCATCGCCATGTCTACGAGATGTGTTCTTTGTTCTCTCGCTGTGATTATTAAAGAAACTAACTGGTAAGAATTCTCTTTCATTTGATCTGCTCAAGCTGATTCCCCGAAGCCTGACATTTGGGTACACCTGGTGCCCCCCTGCACTGAATGCCCCCAAGAGACGCATATCCACATGTGTTTTAGCTCACTGTGAGGCCCGCAGTGCCGTTCCACAGCACAAGTGGCCCCGAGTCATGTGTCCTGCCGTGTTGTGCAACAACCTCAGCCTGACCCTCCAACAGGCCCCTGCTCCAGGCTGCGCTTTCAAGGCAGTTGAATGTGATTGTAAATCACAGTTCTGCCCAGAGGTTTGTATTTTTTGGTCTTAATTACATCTGTGCAAATCTTCATTTGTTTGCGGATGACTAATGCGTTGTGTGGGCTATTTGCATTCCCAGATGGCCCATTTCCATGGTAAGCAATGTGGAGAGGCAGATAATGGCTCTGGTATTAATACAAATGAACTTAAACAACAACAGCAGCAGCAGAAGCTCATCCTCAGTGGGAGCTGCCTGGTTTCTTCAGCAGTCCCTGCAAAACATTACATTCAGACAAAACAAAGCCCCAGAGTTCCCCATTCCCTGCCAGTGGCAGCCAATGGAAAGACAGTGTGTGAGTCTGAGTAAATTTCACTAGATAAAATCGCTATACAGTGGTACCTTGGGTTAAGTACTTAATTCGTTCTGGAGGTCCGTACTTAACCTGAAACTGTTCTTAACCTGAAGCACCACTTTAGCTAATGGGGCCTCCTGCTGCTGCCGCACCACTGGAGCACGATTTCTGTTCTCATCCTGAAGCAAAGTTCTTAACCTGAAGCACTATTTCTGGGTTAGTGGAGTCTGTAACCTGAAGCGTATGTAACCTGAAGCGTATGTAACGCGAGGTACCACTGTAAATGGTGGCGGTGATTCAGAGGTTTAACATGAAATCAATCTGGATTTGAGTTAGTTGGTGTCTCTTTTTCTGGGTATATGTCACATGGCATGAGGTAAGGTGTACAAGATATTACAGAGAAGGAACTTAACAACAATAATAATTTCATTATTTATACCCCGCCCACCTGGCTGCGTTGCCACACATACACCAAGAGTGGCCTTGAACC
Source organism: Podarcis siculus (assembly GCA_034642415.1). Classification (NCBI taxonomy): domain Eukaryota; kingdom Metazoa; phylum Chordata; class Lepidosauria; order Squamata; family Lacertidae; genus Podarcis; species Podarcis siculus. The sequence continues at coordinate 2,259,856 of JAXCMG010000063.1, read as the reverse complement.
TTTGAGAACTTCCCTCAGCCTTGTCTCCTTCATTCGTTCCATCTTCTGAAGGACACGTTCTCCAAGGGACCATGGAGTATGGAGGGGTATGATTTTCTTTCTACAATAAAAATGTTGGGAGAGAGTCAGTCATTCGATTGGCATGTTGTTGTTTTTATGGCTTGAAAGGCAGATTTACAAGTCTTCTCTGCGTCGGTATTTTATCGCTCAGAAGTAGGAGGCAACGGAATCATAAACATCTCAGCGATTTTGAATAGAATGCAAAAAAAAAAAGAAAAAAAAACGGTTAGGGCCTTATAACAGCTTGTGTTTGCAGAGAGCAACAGAAGGTGTGGGGAAGAAAGACAAATACCTCCTTCAGTCGACTGCACCAGAAATCTACTCCTTGAAAGTTATTCATCATTATTTGTGATAAGGAAATGTACGAGAAAATACTTGCTTCCCATGGAATCGGAGGAAGGGTAGACCCCTTCTCTTCCTTCGGAAGGACACAGGGCATCTTACCAAGGCCTCGCCAGCCTTTCGATAGAAGAGGTCTCATAACATTATTGTGTTTTAAGCAGCCAAAATGTTTATTCTTGACAATATCAACCAGCACTCTGAAAGCTAATAATAATAATAATAATTGCAAAACAGTACTCATTTTTTTAAAATTGGAAGGCATAGCCAGCCACTGCTGGAACTAGACTTGGAGGGTTTGTGTGTCACCTCCAGGCTGTCAGTATTTTGAATGTACTGGAAATTTAGACTGGCAGAGTTAACGTAAATTAAATTAAAGTAGAAGTAAATTAAATTAACGTAACTTCAATCAGGTGAAACAAATTCACTTAAAAACAACACCAACTTCCTGGAGTTAGGAAAGTGGCGGGGAGATGCACAGAAAAGTGTGGAATGCACAAATTCTTATGGGATGACATGCGCAACCACTACATTTGAGAACAGACCAGCTTGTACATGGGTGAGCAGGTGGACGAACGCAGCCTCTTTTGCTTGGCAATAAATGGGCAGTAACTGGGGACAGGAGAGGTTGAGATCAGGGGATTTGAGACCTCGGACTTCAGAGCAATGTTTGGTATTTCACCTGTTAGCAAATACGCTAAGCTGGCCCTGCTGCCATGGGCGACCCTCCTGCGCACTTTGTGAGAGGCACAGAGCTCTTGTCCCTGGACAAAGGTCTTAGGAACCCGCAAAAGCCAATGATGATGTTACTGGCTCCCTCCTTACACACACCAGGGACATGCGGTGAAATTTTCCAAAGGGGAACAGTTAGGGCCTTTAATGACCCCCAAGTCTTTGTTCTAGTTTTCAGCTCTACTATAGTTGTCTCAAGGTCACCTGTGCTCTTTAGCTGGCTATTAGCTTTCTGCCCCATTCCCCAAAATATATTTGTTAATTCCTCAGTTGAAGTGCCCTTAACCTTTCCAAAATTCATCACTCAGTAATGATAAATGCAGTCACCTCTCCTGGCATTTGTTTAGGCTTTGAAAGAACAGTATACAAAGGTACAACAACAACAATAGATTTTATTGCATTAGCCGTGTGGCTATAGCATGATATACATAGAAATAACAACATAAAATGGGGGTGGGGAGGTAAAGGTAGATATCGTCCTGGGCGAATACTTAAAGAGGAAAAAAAAGAGATAACAGAAGCGACAGGGGATTTAAAACAAAGGTATATAAGTTATTGATCTCCAATGGCGACGGGGGCTTCTGCAAATCCAAAGCTTTCAGGATTTACAGTCGTTGGCTTTTGTGCATGATTTGAAATATGTATTCACAACAACCACTACAATCATTCTGAAGAAGCCCATATGTTGTCAACTATTGTGGAAGTGTCATGCCAAACAAAAAATGTTAGTGTGATTTCCCCCCCTCTATCTGTTCCAAACTGGCTAATCAATATGCTCATATTCCCACCCATATAAAACAAGAAAAGTGTCGCCCATGCTGAGATTGGGCTTCTTGGAGAGGTAAATTTCTGCTCCTCCATGGAATGTGCCAGGCATATTGTTCCAGATTCACCTCTCCAACTGGGAAGTTTTCTAGTAACTCTTATTAGTTTTAAAGCAATGCAGAAAATACTGTATTTTTCGCTCTATAAGACGCACCAGACCACAAGATGCACCTAGTTTTTGGAGGAGGAAAACAAGGGAAAAAAATATTTTGAATCTCAGAAGCCAGAACAAGAAGGATCGCTGTGCAGCAAAAGCAGCGATCCCTCTTGCTGTTCTGGCTTCTGGGATAGCTGCACAGCCTGCATTCACTCCATAAGACGTACACACATTTCCCCTTATTTTTAGGAGGGGAAAAGTGAATCTTATAGAGCAAAAAAATACGGTAGTTTGGAACCACTTGGGATTCTCTTAAATCAGGGATGGGGAAACTGTGTCATTCCATGTATTGTTGGACTAAAACTCCCATCATCCTTGATCATTGCCCAAGTTGGCTGGAGCTGATGGAATTTGGGTTCACACACACCAGAGTTTATTGACTCTGAAGCTATTTGTATTCCCATTTAACTTGCATGGTCCGCATCATGTTACCCCCAAACAACCCTAGTCTTGCTGCTTCCCCTCTGCAAATTCAGGTTTGTTTGAAAGGGGATGATATGATAAACTCAAGGCAAGAGGGCTCTAAACCATTCCACTGGGGGCCATAGATTTTTCTTCTTCAGTGTTTCTGCGTAGGTGGATCAGTTTCCACTTTCTGCTTCTTCCCTTCCATGTCCAGTATTTCCTCAATACTTTCATTTCTTTTCTGGCTGTGCTCATAACTATTTCTGGTGCATCCCTGAGTGGAAGGTTTTGTTTCCTTCCCTCAGATTTGCACAAAACAAGAAAACTGCACAAGCAAATTTACATTTGCCTGACTGTGTGCTTTTACACACTATATGGGTACTTAAAAAAACAACAACTAACCAACCAAGGTAAACACTTGCTTTCTTCTCCTTTGGCAATAACTCGTAACCAAGTAAGATTGTCTTCCATGAACGGTGAGTCCATAAGTGACTGTGGAGGCCAATTCTGGATCCACACGTCCTTCCACAGTGGGGACATAGGTTTCTGGGTGGGAGTTGATCACAGTGTGGATTTGCCAAGTGTGCCTTCCACTTAGCACATTTCTTCCTCTCATCCTGAGTTTAAGCATCTTCAAAGCCCATGACACCTTTGGTAAAAGCTGTTCTCCAACTGGAGCACTCGCAGGCAAGTGGTTCCCAGTTGTTGGTATTTATACTACATTTTTAAAGATTTGCCTTGAGAGAGTCTTTAAAACTCTTTTGTTGACCACCAGCATTACGCTTTCCATTTTTAAGTTTGGAATAGAGTAGTTGCTTTGGAAGACGATAATCAGGCGTCTGAACATGACCAGTCCAATGAAGTTGATGTTGAAGAATCATTGCTTCAACACTGGTGATCTTTGCTCGTTCCAGTACACTGACATTAGTTTGCCTGTCTTCCCAAGTGATGTGTAAAACTTTTTGGAAACACCATTGATGGGATCTTTTGAGGAGTTGGAGATGGCGTTTATAAGTAGTCCATGTTTCACAAGTGTACAGTAAAGTTGGTAGTACAATAGCTTTGTAAACAAGCATTTTGGTTTCCCTGCTAATGTCCCGGTCCTTAAACACTCTGCCCTTCAATCAGGAGAAAGCAGCACTCTCGGAGCTCAGGCAATGCTGGATTTCGGCATCCAGGTCGGTCCTTGTGCAAGCCCACTCACCACGACAAGGTGATGATCCAGCAAGTGAGCAAGGTACACCTGCAGCTACCTGAATACATACCCTATTTAATTGGCATAATATAATCAACAAATTAGAAGGCAGGTATGAACGGGAAAGTCCACAGTTGCTACTCATATGAAAATTCAAGTGAGTCTGGGTATGGACTATTCTGGACTAATTTGAATGGGGGGAAAGTGGATGAATGACTCAAATGTGGACAAGCCCTTGGAGTCCAGCAACATCTGGAGAGTTGCTTTCCCAGATGTGCTTGCCCTGTTGGGTAACCTTTCCCCAGTAGGCAGCAAAGTAGAATGAGGAAGATTCACATTTCCTCCAAGCGGGTGTTCGTCTTCAAATTTCAGGCTCAGCGGCTAAATTGTATGTGTGTAAAGCTAAACAAAAAAGGGACGTGGGTGGCGCTGTGGGTTAAACCACAGAGCCTAGGACTTGCCAATCAGAAGGTCGGCGGTTCGAATCTCCGTGACAGGGTGAGCTCCCGTTGCTTGTTCCCTGCTCCTGCCAACCTAGCAGTTCGAAAAAACGTCAAGTGCAAGTAGATAAATAGGTACCGCTCTGGCGGGAAGGTAAACGGCGTTTCCGTGTGCTGCTCTGGTTCGCCAGAAGCGGCTTAGTCATGCTGGCCACATGACCCGGAAGCTGCACGCCAGCTCCCTCGGCCAATAAAGCGAGATGAGCGCCGCAACCCCAGAGTCAGTCATGACTGGACCTGGTCAGGGGTCACTTTACCCATTACCTTTAAAGCTTAACAAACAAACAAACAAACAAACAAAAATCATCATGGAGCCACACAATGGTTGCACTTCTATCATAATTGGAAGCATTGGAGTGTCTGTAGACTTTATATCTACATAGTAGTTTCCTTCACATTAATTTCTTTTTCTGCTGGAAAATTCCCCTCCAGGTGCATCTGAAGTGCATGGTGACTCGCTTTATGTGGTAAAATTGCAAAATAGGCACAAAAAAGATCGGTGCAGCAATCCACGCAGCTCGACACACCTGCTCATTCTTTTGGTAGAAGAATTCCTCAAGCGGAGAGGCGGAGCAAGGAGGGCTACGACAGAGAAGGGGAGCAGAAGGTCTGGAGAGTAAAATGGCGTTCCTTTCTGCATGGATTCAGGGAAAGGAAATGCAGCTGTTTTGAAAATAGGCTGTTATATGTATGTTGTTCCCTCTGGAGTGTCTGTTGTTTCAGAAAGCATTTGCACTGCTCTTTGCGTGCCCAAGCAGAGACGCGCCCCCCCCCCCCGGCCCCAAGAGACCGTCAGAAGGAATAATGACTGGTGATGATGTGTTATGGAATTAAAATTGGCCACAACTTTATTAAACCTTTCAGATGTAGGAAGACCTTGGCTTAGGCATTGGGCGTGTATCCTTCCCAGGCCCCCAGCCGGGGGGAACTGGGGCTCCTTAATAACAACAACAACAACAACAACATACTGACATACATTCTTAGACACAATAAGGAGTCTAAGAATGACTGGGGGGTGGAGCTTGCATGCCTTGTGCATGTTGCCTGGGGACTCGCCTTTGCTCAGCGCTTCCCAGCAGAGAGGTAATGGTGGTTTTCCTTGCTGCATCCCCTTTGCCAGGTTGCTGCACTGTGGGAACCACCACTTGAGGCTTTGTTTGGCTGCTGGCTGGGTTTTCTGCCTTTGGCTCGGAGGGGCTCAGAAGTTGAACATACCTGTGCCTGCAAAATCCCTTATTTTGGCTGCTGATCCCTTATTTTTGAGGCTGCTGGTCCCTTATTTTCAAATCTGTAAGTTGACAGCTATGGAACAAGAAGCCAGGGCCGTGGCTCAGGTGTAGAGAGCTTGCTTCGTATGCCAAAGGTTGCAGGTTCAATCCCCACCATCTCCAGGTCAGGAGAGACCCGTCCGACACTCTAGCATGTCCCTGGCCGTCAACACAAGACAATCATGAGCTAGACAGCTTCTGATTCAGTATGTGGCACCTTCCTCTATTCCGAAGTGGGCTGCTATCGTTTCCTCTTGAAGACACCGGTATAATCATAATGTAGACTTGCACATAGGGCCCAGATGAAGGGAATTGCTCAGAGGCAAAGGCTTTTCATGAGCGATCCTGCAGCTGTCATCAAAGTGGCTTCCATGGATGTTTTGAAGCTCGAGGTGAAGAGATGGCCAGGCCCAAAAATGGGGTGCTAAAGAGCATCTTTTATCTCTGAGAGCCAGTGTGGTGTAGTGGTTAAGAGCGGTGGACTCGTAATCTGGTGAACCGGGTTCGCTTCCCTGCTCCTCCACATGCAGCTGCTGGGTGACCTTGGGCCAGTCACACTTCTTTGAAGTCTTTCAGCCCCACTCACCTCACAGAGTGTTTGTTGTGGGGGAGGAAGGGAAAGGAGAATGTTAGCCGCTTTGAGACTCCTTCGGGTAGTGATAAAGCGGGATATCAAATCCAAACTCTTCTTCTTCTTCTGGAGACCCAACACTGGCAGTTTTAAACAGTTTGCAGTCTTATTCCGTAATAGTTTCCTCAGTAATGTCACATACACCCCCTTCTCACAGGATTATTCCCATTAGCCGTTCGTAGCATACGAAGAACGGTATCCGTGTTGCCTGCTAGGAATCATTAACCAGGAAAGTGGAGACCAAGCTGCAGAAAGGGAGAGAGAAAAGAATCAGGAGGATGAAATCGTTTGCCGTGTGCCCACAGTTTAGCACAGTAGGTCGGGCAAATGCGCTGCCTTTCGTGGTCCATGGGAGGCCTCCTCCCCATTGATTTTGTGTCCTTCAAATGCCCTCTAGTGGCTGAAGTTCTGCAAGGGAGCCATCCTTGCAACCCAACCCAACCCCAAGCGTAACTGAGCACTCGCACAATGGAAGCGTTTGGGTGAAAGGGCAGAGGATTCTTTGAGGAGTTCTCTCAGAAAGTGGCTCATGCCTACTGAAGGCCCCCTCCCTTTCCTCCTGTTATCTGTGATTTATGTAATGTAATACACAACCGTGCGGCTCTCTGCTCTGCAGAGCAGAACACAAAACCAGTGGAGAGCTGGCATGCCAATGAAAGCGGATGTGAAACGGGCACCTGACTGAGTTTCCCCAAGAGATTGTGCTTTAAATGATCGTTTACAGTCTTTCTTTCTTTTCTCCTTTAATAATAATAATAATACATCTCCTGATACTCTGCCTTGCTATTAAAAAAAAGTACTATGAGAAGCTGCTAGGATGAAGATACTAGGTAAAAAAGGTAAAGGACCCCTGAACGGTTAAATCCAGTCCAAGGCGACTATGGGGTTGCGGCACTCATCTCGCTTTCAGGCCGAGGGAGCCGGCGTTTGTCCACAGACAGTTTTCCAGGTCATGCGTCCAGCAGGACTAGACCACTTCTGGTGCAACGGGACACCATGTGATGGCCTGGGAATCCGATTCAGAGGCTGAACCGGAGGAATCCCAGCCTGCACAGAAGTCCCCGCCTCCAGGGCCGGCTGAACTGGGGCAGGGCCTTGATTCTGAAGCGCCTGCACCTGTGCCGGATCCTCAGGAGCAGGCACCAGGTGAATTCACTCTGGCTCTGGAGGTGGTTGAGGACTCAGTGCCTACAGGTGAGTCTCCCCCTGGGTCCAGTAACCCTTCAGCCTCTCCTGAACTGCAGAGGCTCAGGGCAGAGAGGCGGAGGGAACTGGTTTCTCCCAGGAGGAGTGCTCGCCTTAAGGCCAGGAGAGGCGGGTCTTCTGGGGGCCGGGACCGCCCCTGGCCTCAGAGAAGATAAAGGCCAGTCAGCCCGGTCCCAGGTTGCGGGAGCAACATCGTTGAAGAACTGTTTCGGCCAGCACCCAGTCCGGTTCCCCCAGAGTTCCTGTCCTTGCCCGGCTCCTCGCTGTGGACCCCACCTCGCCCGTGGAGGACTGTCCTGGACCTCGCCCCACGGTAACCTCCCCCCCCTGGACCAGCACACACCATGACGGAAACCAGAGCGCACAGAAACGCCATTTACCTTCCCACCGCAGTGGTACCTATTTATCTACTTGCACTGGTGTGCTTTCGAACTGCTAGGTTGGCAGGGGCTGGGACAGAGCAACGGGAGCTCACCCCGTCGCACAGATTCAAACCACTGACCTTCCAATTGGCAAGCCCAAGAGGTTCAGTGGTTTAGACCACAGTGCCACCCGTGCTGATACTAACATGCAATGAAACAGAAGGTTGGCAAATTGGAAAGAAAGAAAGAAAGAAAGAAAGAAAGAAAGAAAGAAAGAAAGAAAGAAAGAAAGAAAGAAAGAAAGAAAGAAAGAAAGAAAGAAAGATTCACAAGATGTGCTGTGTCAACCCCAGTGCCACAAATAGTTGAGCTGAGGTCTGAGACTGAATAACACAGACTAAGGAGCAACTTGAGACCATCTGCTCCACCGCTGGGAGGATCTGAGAAACACAGATGAATTATCTATTTTGGTTTTGAGTTGTCTAGGTATGAATGCATCCCAGGGTTCTGTGCCATGGGGCTCAGCAGTTCTGTGGTCTGTTAAGAAGGCAAACTCAGAAGCTCTGTTTGCAGGAAAGAGGATGGCCTTCTTTGTACCGCATAAAGAGGTAGAAATTAAAGCCAGCAGCGCCCTTAACAATTATGTTCTTCACATTTGTAAATGGGAACAACAGCTCCCACACTGGCCATGTACTTCTGAATTCTTATAGAATGACTTTGCGATGTGGAGCAAGTGGGCTGGAGAAAGCAATGAAATCAGGGAATATGAAAGGGAAACAGTATAGCAAGACAAACAGGCTCCAGCTATTTTATGGCACCAGAAGCAAACAGGTAAAGGTAAAGGGACCCCTGACCATTAGGTCCAGTCGTGGCTGACTCTGGGGTTGCGACACTCATCTCGCTTTATTGGCTGAGGGAGCCGGCATACAGCTTCCGGGTCATGTGGCCAGCATGACTAAGTCCCTTCTAGCGAACCAGAGCAGCACACGGAAACGCCGTTTACCTTCCCGCCGCAGTGGTACCTATTTATCTACTTGCACTGGTGTGCTTTCAAACTGCTAGGTTGGCAGGAGCAGGGACCGAGCAATGGGAGCTCACCCCGTCGCGGGGATTTGAACCGCCGACCTTCTGATTGGCAAGTCCTAGGCTCTGTGGTTTAACTCACAGTGCCACATGCGTCCCCCAGAAGCAAACAGAGTATCAGGTAAATTCTTAACTGAGCATAAAGGCTTTGCTCTGCATCCAGGAACAAGTCTTGTAGTTTCATGGAGCCTGTACACACGACAAATTTCTCACTGAACTATCACTTCAGGGCAAGCGCTGGTATTCCACAAACCTATATCACATGTGGTAGATTATGTTGGGTTAACAGAAGTCTAGTGTCCCAGTCAAGAGAAGTCATAGTCCCATTCTATTCTGCTTTGGTCAGACCACACCTGGAATACTGTGTTCAATTCTGGGCAACACTATTTAAGAAGGATGTTAACAATCTGGAAGGTGGGCAACCAAGATGATCAAGGGTCTGGAAACCAAGCCTGATGAGGAACGGTTGAAGGAGCTGGGTATGTTTAGCCTGGAAAAGAGGAGACTAAGAGGAGATAAGATGGCCATCATCAAATATCTCAAGGGCTGTCACATAGAAGAGGGAGCACGCTTGTTTTCTCCTGCTCTGGAGGGTAGGACTCGAACCAGTGGCTTCAAGCTACAAGAAAGAAGATTTTGACTCAACATCAGGAAGAACAGTAAGAGCTGGTCAGTGGTGGAACGGTCTCCCTCGGGAGGTGGTGACCTCTCTTTCCTTGGAGGTCTTCAGGCAGAGGCTGGATGGCCATCTATCATGGATGCTTTAACCTGAGATTCCTGCATTGCAACGGGTTGGACTAGTTGACCCACGGATCCCTTCCAACTCTACGATTCTATGAACTTTGTCAGGTTCAGAACCTCCTGCCAATTAGGATTTCGCATCATATGTCTTGGCTGTAAAAGAGCTGGTGGTTGTTGATGGTTTGCACTGAGGTCAACTCTGAGGCTGTCCTTGAGCCTCTGCCATTTGAGATATGGCACATGGTCATGGGGGAAGAGACTTTCTTTGTTGTGGCACCTGACTTATGGGCGGTGTGTTGGCCTGGGATTCAGACTCGGATGCTGAGGTTGAGGGATCCCAGCCTGCACAGGATTCCCTGCCTCCAGAACCAGCTGAGCCGGGGCTGGGGCTTGAGCCTGAAGGGTCCTCACCTGTGCTGGATCCTCAGGTGCAGGCACCAGCTGAGTCTGCTCTGGCTCCTGAGATGATGGAGGACCCATTGCCTGCAGGTGCTCCACTCTCAACCCCGTCAGAGGAAGCTGAGGTTGCCTCTGGATCCGGTAACCCTCCAGCCTCTCCTGAGCTGCAGAGGCTCAGGGCAGAGAGGCGGAGGGAACTAAGTTCCCACAGGAGGAGTGCTCGCCTCCAGGCCAGGGGAGGCAAGTCACCTGAGGTTCAGGGCCGCCCTATGCCTCGGGGCAGATAAAAGCCAGCCAGCCCCAGTCCCCAAGTTGCAGGAGCAACATCGTTGGTTACCTGTTCCTACTTGGACCCTGTCATGCTTTCCTTCCTGAGCTCCTGACCCGCCCTGGCTCCCTGCTTGCAAGCCTGTTCCTAACTTCACCCGACTCCCTGCCCTGCACCCAGCTTCAACTACTATGGACTGCCTCCATGTAGCACCTTTGATCAAGGACCAGACTTGGACCTTGCCTCTCAGGTAACCCACAGAACCAGCACAGGCAGTGTCAGAAACTGAGATATGAAAGCTAGGAACTCAATGGCACCTTAAACCGAGGTTATGGGCCCAACAATGGAGTGTCCAGGCATGTTTTTTATAAGAATACAAAGCTGAAAATGAATGGACTGCAGCTAAAATCTTATGTTCATTTTTCACATGGTCCTGTCCTTCCCCTGCCCCACCCCCTAATATTCTGAAGAGGGTCTCTTCTCCAGCCTTCAGAGCTGGAAGTGGGGAGGCAGAAAAAGCTCCTTTTCTTCCACTCTGCAGTTTCAATCTCAAATCTTAGGCGCAGAATTGCGCTCAGAGCTCAGAAACTGCTCAGGCTAATGAAATCCCCTGTCGCAAAATGTGCCAGGAACAATGGGAGTTTCAAACACTCTCTCAGGTGAGCTCACCTGCGGCCCAGTTGGTTGTCTTTCAGGAACCAGGTGAAGAATACGCTTCCTTTGTTTCCTCCGTTTTAAACTTCTCTTCAGATTGCTTTAATGCTGCAACTTTATCATTTCGTCCTTGTTGTTTTCACGGTTGTTTTCGTTTTTATTGTTGCAAGAGCATCTGCCATCCTAGAAAAGTTTAGGTAGAAGGGCAGGATAAAAGCCTATCGCAAATAAATATCCTACAAAAGAAGCTGTGTGAGAAATCTGTCATGTGTGCGGCAGACTCAGAAAAGTTTAAGTGGACTTTACGGCGCTCATTTCTGTTTCAGAAATCCGTCTAAGCTCGTGTTGCCTTCTGGCTCCACTGCTATAGTTAACAGAATATGTTCTCACTATTCTGTGAAACACCATTCAAGTGTTATTCCTGTCTACTCCCACCCACTGCAAACAGTCACACATTTTCTTATGTTGTATTATTACAAAAAGATTTTGCAGTGAATATACCCTTCAAAAACTTACGGTAATTCAATTGATTAGAGCATTCTAATCACAGGTGTGAAATCCTTTCTCTGGCCTTGGCACACAAAATTCAAATGGGCTTTTTAAAACTTGTGCAAAAAATGGCCACATTGACCAGACCAGATTATGTCCTCAGAAGGACGGCAGGTTTATCTTGACAGGTACCGTATTTTTCGCTGCATAAGACGCACCTGACCATAAGACGCACCTATTTTTTTAGAGGGGAAAGGCAATTTAAAAAATATTCTTTAAAGGGAGCCCTGAGCAGAGCCTGTATGCATCCCAGGATCTGCTCAGTGCTCCCTTTCACGAGCTGCGAGGAACGTGTGTGCGGTGCTTGCAGGCTTTTCCCCGAGGAGGGCAGCCCGTCAGTGACGGGCTGTCCTTCTCCCTTCTCAGGGAAAAGCCCCCAAGAGCCGCACACATGCTCCATGCGGCTCTTTAAAGGGAGTGCGGCTCTTGGGGGCTTTTCCGGGAGGTGGGGGAAGGGACTGAGGGGCTAAGCCAGAAGCTAGAACAGCGAGAGGGAGCACTGCGCATTGATCCCTCTTGCTGTTTTGGCTTCTGGGATAGCTGTGCAGCCTACATTTGCTCCATAAGGCGCACACATATTTCCCCTTATTTTTTAGGAAGGAAAAAGTGCGTCTTATAGAGCGAAAAATACGGTAATTTCAGTTAGGCATTCAATGTGCGTTTCTCAGACACAAGTTTATTGAACGAGCGAGAGAGTTTTTTGTTTTTGTTTGCACTGTTGATTTTAATTTAATATCCTTTTTACTTCCTTTAAATTTACTGAGTGTTATTAACATCTTTGATTGCTGTAATCATCAGCCTCTTAAGAGACAACTGCTGGAATACCTATCCACTTCTGGGCATCCCATTGGAAAGGCTCTAGAACCAGAGGAGCTAAGCTTTGAGCCTTCCATGGTTGCTGGGCTACAACTCCCATCAAAATCCAACATCTGAGGGCCACAGGTTCCTCCCCCTTGGTTGAGAACAGGGTTTGAGAACAGGGTTTCTCAAACTTGGGTCTCCAGCTGTTTTTGGACTACAATGCCCATCACCCTTACCTAGTCAGGGATTATGAGAATTGTAGTCCCAAACAGGTGGAGACCCAAATTTGGGAAACCCTGTTCTAGAAGACCAGTGAGATGAGCCTAGGTGTGTTAGGCCTAGAGAAAGGGCAGCTTTTAAAAAGTCACAGAGACCATTTCCAATACTCCTCCTACCGATGGGGAGTAAATTCCCCCATTTTTAAGATACTTAACTATTCACAATGTTTCGATAGCTCTGCACATTAAAGGTAAAGGGACCCCTGATCATTAGGTCCAGTCGTGACCGACTCTGGGGTTGCGGCACTCATCTCGCTTTATTGGCTGAGGGAGCCGGCGTACAGCTTCCAGGTCATGTGGCCAGCATGACTAAGCCGCTTCTGGCGAACTAGAGCAGCGCACGGAGAACCAGAACAGCGCATGGAAATGCTGTCTACCTTCCCGCCGGAGCGGTACCTATTTATCTACTTGCACTAGCATGCTTTCGAACTGCTAGGTTGGCAGGAGCAGGGACAGAGCAACGGGAGCTCACCCCGTTGCGGGGATTCGAACCTCCAACTTTCTGATTGGCAAGTCCTAGGTTCTGTGGTTTAACCCACAGCACCACCCGTGTCCTGCTCTGAACATTAGTGTGCTTCAAAACAGGAAACGCTTCTTAGTAGACCTGTTGTCTGTAAATGGAAGCAGCATGATTTGAGTACTACCAGCTGTCAGCCTGGAAAAAGTTGAAGCACAGCAACTCTCACGGCTGGCGCACTGGGTGCAGCTGGGCTTTGTGAGAGCACAGCCAGTCAGGAGCGCATGAAATCCGCACATCAAATTGGAGGGTGATATTTGGCAATGGTCTGAAGCTCAACATCAAAAAAACGAAGATCATGGCCACTGGTCCCATCACCTCCTGGCAAATAGAAGGGGAAGAAATGGAGGCAGTGAGAGATTTTACTTTCTTGGGCTCCATGATCACTGCAGATGGTGACAGCAGTCACGAAATTAAAAGACGCCTGCTCCTTGGGAGAAAGGCGATGGCAAACCTAGACAGGGTCATTAAAAGCAGAGACATCACCTTACCAACAAAGGTCCGTGCAGTTAAAGCCATGGTTTTCCCAGTAGTGATGTATGGAAGTGAGAGCTGGACCATAAAGAAGGCTGATCGCCAAAGAATTGATGCTTTTGAATTATAGTGCTGGAGGAGACTCTTGAGAGTCCCATGGATCAAACCTCTCCATTCTGAAGGAAATCAGCCCTGAGTGCTCACTGGAAGGACAGATCCTGAAGCTGAGGCTCCAATACTTCGGCCACCTCATGAGAAGAGAAGACTCCCTGGAAAAGACCCTGGTGCTGGGAAAGATGGAGGACACAAGGAGAAGGGGACGACAGAGGATGAGATGGTTGGATAGTGTTCTCGAAGCTACCAGCATGAGTTTGACCAAACTGTGGGAGGTAGTGGAAGATAGGAGTGCCTGGCGTGCTCTGGTCCATGGGGTCACGAAGAGTCGGACATGACTAAACGACTAAACAACAACAATTTGGCAAAGCGGCAGTGCAGACCATCTCCGAGGCAGCTTCTCAGCCCAGGTCTCAGAGCGAGTCAGGGTTGGGGAAAGAAAGAGAAGGAAAGTGGTCTGTTCCCTTCTGCACTGCACATTGTTCTTCCCCTCGTCCTTGAATGCAAAGTACATTGTGCGCTGCACTGAGCGGTAACCACTGTGAATGGTACTGTGAATTAAAATTGTCTCCGCCAGCACCATGCTGCTATCCTTTTGCTGTCTCAGCCTTGACAGGGTTTCTGTGGAGAGAAATAATAGACCATCAGAGGAGAGAAAGCCAGAGCGCCGGAGTATTGTGGAGAAGTTGTTTTAATGCGATTCCCCACCCCCTTTTGGACAAACCACTTTTGCAAATTGTGCCTGCCTCCTCACTAGCATAATGTTCACTCCGGGTCATTCTGCACGATCACAGCTGCTTCATCCATTACATTCATCACACGCGTGTTTTTATTTGGGCATCGTGGCATAATTTCGTGCATGCCACAAAGCGATCCCCTGGTCCAAGAAGCTGTGGCAAAGCATGGCTCACTGACAATGGCAGGAGCAGCCTTCAGCAATCTTCTAAGCAAGGATGCACACAGAGCCACTTAGGCTGCAGTCCTAGACACACTCCTCCACTGAATGGAACAGGACTTCCTTCTGAGTAGACATGCACAAGGTCACACAGTTAAACACTGATCAGTTATATCTTAGCACCTTGAACCTCCATTTTATTCAAGCCAACAGCACCATTGGCGGGTTCCTCCATGCTTCTGACAACTAATAATAATAATAATAATTTATTACCCACCCTTCACCCTAAGGCAGTGGTGGCCAAACTTGGCCCTCCAGCTGTTTTTGGACTACAACTCCCATCAACCCTAGCTAACAGGACGAGTGGTCAGGGAGGATGGGAATTGTAGTCCCAAAACAGCTGGAGGGCCGAGTTTGGCCACCACTGCACTAAGGTCATATTCACAGAAATAAGGAAGGTCCTAAAAATATGTACCTCAGGTGTCAAAAGCCAGGCCTCATCAGCATTTACTGGAAGCAATGTACGAGATGCAGCTCTGTGTTCGACAACTATGGGGCTCCCACAGAGAAGGCCCTCTCACGGGTCGCTGCCCCACTTGAGCCTCTGGTGCTGGAGGAACTACGGAGAGGGCTCCATCTATCAGGGGTCTGTAGGGAAGGAAGCAATCTGTCCAATATTTGGGGTCCTGAGCCATTTAGGGTTTTAATCACCATTGTAAGCACCTCAAATTGGACCCAGAAACAAACCAGAAACCAGTTGCATTAGTAACTCAACTCCTACAACCCGTTATTGTGATTTTGAGCTCATCAACAAGAACAACAAAACCAAAATGAAAACCAGAGAGTCACAGCATTGTTGTTTTTCTGTTTCCTTTTTGCTCTGACCCTACAGACTTTTTTGCCTCTGGCCTTGCCCCCCCCCCCCACTGCCCCACGGTCCCTGAAAGGTTGTCCACAAAGTAGTGCAGTCTGCAGGCTGAAAAGTTCCCCTCACTCTTGCTAAAGAGTAGGTATATAAATATTGTTGCTGGCCACCCCAGTCTCTGAGTGATGTGAGATTCCAGGGGTCCCCGGCGCTTAGCCAGGGTTTGTGTTTCCTTTGTGAATGAGGCACAGCGGAAACTGTGGTGTCTTTAGGATAGATGGTTTATTTACAAATAGAAAACTACCAGAGCCTGTGACGGAGGGGTTCGCAGCATTAACCACCCCAAAGGGGGCTTGTTTCTCCCACATCCACAACCTCAGACCCTCCAAGTGTCCCTATTGGACAGTCCCGGATTTACAGAAGCCACCCCAGTTTCTGATTTGATCTTGGAATGCCTCACTTTTCCTTAGGACGTCTCTGTTTTCATTGGAGAATTTTCGAGGGTCTGGAGTTATGTGACCCCTGAGCCAAAGAGATAAGAAATGGTACAACCTTTAGAAGCTATCTGAAGGCAGCCCTGGATAGGAAAGTTTTTAAAGTTTTGTTATGTTTTCATATGTGTTGCAAGCCGCCCTGAGTGGTTGGGGCAACTCAGCCAGAAGGAGGAAGGGTATAAATAATAAAATCATTATTATGATGATGGAATGGGCACCCCTCTTTTCATTGGAGAAGTGTTCGAGGTATAGGTTCAAACATTGTTCTGCCTCTGGCATTGTCCTTCTAACTATCTCTGAGTTGAGTTCACACAGAGCCCCTTCCCTCTGTTCGCTTAATGGCCCATCGCCCAGGCGATCTCCTAATCAGAAAGCTAGTCAAGCTGATATTTTAGCACTTGTTGGATCCAGGAGTTAGAAGCTGGGCTCAGGCAGGCAGTCTACTCCCCCACCCCCACCCCAAACCCATAACACTACTAAGGGAAAGGGCCGTTCAGGCAGAATCAGTGATGCCAGGAACATACGCTAGGCAACTGGTGGTTTTGAATGTTCCTTAGGTGGCAATTAAACTCTCAAGGACATCTTCCTGTACACGTGTTCCACTGATAACCCAATATATGGCAAAATTATTTCCACATACCATTAGTAAAAGCATGTGCGTAAATGGACCTTGCCTACTTATGTTCAATAAGCATAATGTTTTTTATGCCTCTAATGCCACTTCTGTACAGCGCTGAAATTAGGTTACTTGTCTTCTTTATGAAGAGCAGGCCATGGAAATAGGAAGCAAGGCAGGTTTTCAATAGCAAAGGAACAATAATGTCAAGGTCACCTTGTTTCCTTTCTGCACCCACTAAATTGGGGTCTGTGGACAAAAATCTACCTCAGTGTAGATTATGACAGAAATGGGACCTGTTGCTTATTCATTTCTTCCTGCATTTATGCCCCACCCCATGGCACCTATAAAATAAGCAGATTGATCAATTGAGCGATTGATTGCCAGGTCCCAAAATTACACATTGCATGCAACCAATCCATCACACCTAAAATGACGAAAAGCGAAATTTGAAATTTTTAAAAAGCTAACAGGTGCGCAACTCCATCTGTCGCTATTCTTCTAAATCAAGAATGATCTTCAAAAGCCTTGAGAAAATGAAGTATTTTCATTTTGTACTGAAGGCTAAACAGCATTGTGCCAGGCTACCCTTTGGGAGGAAGAACTGTCTGCAGCTCAGGGGTCCAGCCTGGTCCAAACTATCCCTGCCACAACCAGCCAACATTCTGCTTTCCCCTGAACCTACCAGTTCCCTGAAGGATTGTTGTGCACAGGCTTTTCCCCATGTTCTGCAACAAACCAACACACAAAACAGTCTTTATGCTGGCACTCTGCATCTCTTTAACCCTTCTGGAGCCTCACATCGACTGTTAAAGGTAAAGGTAAAGGGACCCCTGACCGTTAGGTCCAGTCGTGACCGACTCTGGGGTTGCGGTGCTCATCTCGCTTTATTGGCTGAGGGAGCCAGCGTGCAGCTTCCGGGTCATGTGGCCAGCGTGACTAAGCCGCTTCTGGCGAACCAGAGCAGCGCACGGAAATGCCGTTTGCATGGACAGATGGAGTCCCCAGATCCCGAGCGGTCCAAGTGAGGATTCCCAGGTAAGATCCTCCCTCTATTGTGTGGGCAGGTAATCCCTCCCCCACCTGGCCTGCTCTCCTTGGCAACGCTTCCCCCAGGTGGGATTGGACAACTGACTGAGGTATCCCACCTGAGGGAAGACAAAACCAAGCCTATGCTGATGGAGCCGCTCCAGATCTAGGGGCTGCGTGCGTCCACGCAAAGGGCGCCCCCCGTTTTAAGAGGGGAGCGGTCATTACCTTCCCACCGGAGCGGTACCTATTTATCTACTTGCACTTTGACGTGCTTTCAAACTCGAGGTGGGCAGGAGCAGGGACCGAGCAACGGGAGCTCACCCCGTTGTGGGGATTCGAACCGCTGACCTTCTGATCGGCAAGTCCTAGGCTCTGTGGTTTAACCCACAGCACCACCCATGTCCCACATCGACTGTTAGAGATGCCTTTTACAGCATTTGTTGGAAAACATTCCTATGCCAAGAGGTCAGCTGCACGAACTCAGATCATCCCAGCCATCCGAAATCCCTGGGCTGAAAGCTTCTGCACACATGACAATAACTGCAGTTGCAAAAACGGCTCAGGTTGGTTTCCAGCTCCTGAACGATACTCCAGAGTGTGTAGTCACTAGGTAACCGTGCCTTTCCATTTCTTTCCCTTAGAAACAGTCACAGAACACACAAAGAATGAGGGAGTGATAAACAGTGGCAACTTACCCCTAAAGGTAAACGCAGCTCATTCATGAAGAGCCCATCGTTCTGCACATGAATACATCAGGGCCAAGAACTAGGGCAGTGAAAGTGGAGGGTGCTGGGATGTCCAGGTACCAGATTTCTGCCCACTAACATTTATCCTTCCTCTCGCCTTAAATTGGGTTATTTGAGGCTGAATCACTCAACAGGAAGTTGGTCTGTACCTGAAAGGCTAAAGCTCCAAAACGCAATGTCTGGAGGCATCAGTTGTCACAAAGAATGGCTGCATACCCTCCAACATTTCTCCGATGAAAACAGGAACATCCTATTCCATCATCATCATATTTATTTAAGCCCCACCCATCTGACTGGGTTGCCCCAGCCACTCTGGGCGGCTTCCAACAAATATAAAAGCATTAAACATTAGAAAACTTCCCTATCTAGGGCTGCCTTCAGATGTCTTCTAAAGGTTGCGTAGTTACTTATCTCCTTGGTTCAGGGGTTGCACAAATCCATCCCCACCAATATTTCTCCAATGAAAATAGGCAAGGCTTTTCCCCCCAACTCACTGGAACTTAGTTTCAGCCCCTCTCATGTGGGAGCCATTGCCATTCAAAGAGAAAAGGGGGAGGCATTCAGGGTGAGTTCTGGCACCTCTTTTTCTAGAGAAATAGCACTGTACAGTGCTACCTCGGGTTACAGACACTTCAGGTTACAGACTCCGCTAACCCAGAAATAGTGCTTCAGGTTAAGAACTTTGCTTCAGGATGAGAACAGAAATCTTGCTCCGGCAGCGTGTCAGGCCCCATTAGCTAAAGTGGTGCTTCAGGTTAAGAACAGTTTCAGGTTAAGAATGGACCTCCCGAACGAATTAAGTACTTAACCTGAGGTACCACTGTATTGCCTGCTTACAAAGTTCTCAACACACACACACAATTTTGTTTTCATTCCTAAGACTCCTTGTGAAATAACAGCAATGATAATGAAGCTAGTACAAATATGCCTGACAACTGACATTTGTGATGTATATGCAAGTATGGAGCTACCATAGCAGAGAGTTGTAAATTTCAGCTGTGTATCCTTAGCCCAGAATTTCGTTCCTTACAGAACTGTATGTTTGGCAAAGAAATGAAAAACAGTGCATCTGTCAGGGAGAGTACATATTCTGCGACTGTTCTCACAGATTGCTCATTATTTGTGGTGAAACATAGTCCCCGGTTCCTAATTGAAGTATTAATAAAGTGCAGGGCATCCTGTTTTCTGTGTAATTATCTGAAGGCAGGATGGGCTTTTGCTCTCCCCACCGGCTCCCCTCGCTTGATGGAATGGCAGAATAGCAGGAATAGCCAGATCGGTATTTGCATAGCATGTCTCTCACTGACCTGGAGAAAATGTCAGAAGCTTGATGCATTTTGAGGAGAGCAGCAACACTCCCCCCACCGCCGAGCCTTTTATGACTCATTTTATTTCTAAGGTGAGAGAGAGAGGAGGGGGAGAGAGAGGAGGATGCTCATAACTAATCTCAGGTGCCCTTAATTATTAAATATGCTTATTCAGAAATATTCTATCAGAACTGTGATTGAAAAAAGGGAGGGGTGGAAGACAGGAGGGATGGGACTGGGTGGAAATGCTTTTCCAATGGACACATTGCACCAAGTGAATGCAGAGTGAGGTGTGTTCGCAGTGATTCCTGCTGAAATTACGTGGTTGTGTGTGTCAGTCATGCTGGCTCCGGGTTTCTCTGACAGCAGCTTTCTGTCTCTCCCCAGCTGTCACACAGGCAAAAGGAGTCAGTTGTTTTCATCTTTTCTTCCCTGCAGATTCCAGGGGCGCCTTTCTGCTTTTAAGCTTTGCAGGGGCAGCAGCCTGGCCCTTCAGGTGCAAGTCCCTGGCTCCCCAAAGCTGCGCCCCAAAAATGTTATTCAAATGCTTATGAATCCCGTCTTTCTTCTCTGTCAAAACGGGAACAGATGGAAAGGAGGTGGGGGAAGCTCACATAACCAAAATGCGATGCTGCAATTGCAGGTTGCGGGGATCTTTACAGTGTTAGAAATAACAGATGGAGTGGTCCTAGGACTGTTTCAGCATGTGCACAGCTCACAGCTCAGCCTAGGGATCCTGCAGCACAACCCAGCCAACTCTGGGCAGCTTAGTGATGAGTTAGTGAATTCGGAAGCAATCACATGACTGATTCAACACAATGCCGAATTTTGTACGAATACACTCAGCTGCATATTTTTTTTTAAAAAGGCAGCTTGGTCATGTGACTCAGCTGTGACTTGCTTCAGATCCATAAGTGGGATAAACTGACCAGTCTACACCCAAAATAAAAAGGTGCAAATCTGACAACAGAAATGGCAACATCCCAAAACTAGGAAGGGAACGTTTCAGCATTCCAGGTCACTCCGTAACTGTCCGGAAGAAGGCTCAAACAAAAGAGCTTCCGCTGGAGATTCCAGGGCTAAACTGCTGGAATGCATTTTATCACCTATGGCTTGAATCAAGATTACTGTGGTGTTTTTTTAAAATCACGCTGCATGTGTTAATTAGCTTCCCAATGCCAGTATTTTTATGTTATCTCCAGCACAGCCTTGTTAATTGGCACCATGACTATTTTGCTTTTGGGGTGTAATTATCACTATCTGTTATTTTTGCATTTTGTTTCCTCTTGACCTCACTTCTTTGAGTTCCCTACCCCCACAAATGTGTGTGTAGATTTGACTGCCTACTTTGGATGACAGCTGAAATAGCCACTTCTGCCTTTCGAAGGAGGTGGAATTGAGGGCTTCATGGCCGCACCACACGTGCGGCGGCTGGAGCCCAGCCCTGTGTGATTGGGGGGATTCCCGGC
Source organism: Podarcis siculus (assembly GCA_034642415.1). Classification (NCBI taxonomy): domain Eukaryota; kingdom Metazoa; phylum Chordata; class Lepidosauria; order Squamata; family Lacertidae; genus Podarcis; species Podarcis siculus. The sequence goes on along the minus strand of JAXCMG010000063.1, from coordinate 2,238,874 downwards.
CACATCATCCCCTGGCCAGCCAATCGGCTGGCTCTGGGGTGTGGCCTGCCCTATTTAAGGCAGGACGCGGCTGGGGATCTCCCTCTTTCCCCACCAACCAACTCTTCCTGCTTTTCCTACCCTCCCTGAGGTTGGTCAGGTTGGCACTGTGGTCTAAACCACTGAGCCTCTTGGGCTTGCCGATCGTAAGGTCGGCTGTTCGTATCCCCATGATGGAGTGAGTTGCCATTGTTCTGTCTCAGCTTCTGCCAACCTAGGAGTTCAAAAGCATACCAGTGCAAGTAGATAAATAGGTACCGCTGTGATGGGAAGGTAAACAGTGTTTGCGTGTCAAGACCCCAAAACCACCCCCTTGTTGATGAATAAGACACAAGGACACAGATATTAGGTTAATGTTACTGGGCAAATTTAGGCCACAACTTTATTGGTTACAGAATGTGAACGGTATTGGCTTAGTCTTTGGAGCTGACCCAACTATATCTGACTCCTGCCCATCACACAGGGAGTCCAGTAAGGGTCAAGCACTGGTAGGGGAAGCCACATCAATGCAAACCAACTCGAGCTCCCCCTGGGTTCCCGACAGGGTCGTGGCATGGCCCTAGCCCAGCCCCAGACTTCAGACAAGATCCACACCCCCGGATTCCTTTAACGGAATACCCTTAAGCTTGGAAGGGCAGGTGATGGCCACACCTCCCCTTCCCCATCATAAGATCAACCAATGCCTAACCACCACATGGATTTCCTTGTACTCTGGTTTCCATCATGGTGTCCCATTGCGCCAGAAGCGGTTTAGTCCTGCTGGCCACATAACCTAAAAAAGGTGTCTGTGGACAAACACCGTCTCCCTTGGCCTGAAAGCGAGATGAGCACCACAACCCCATAGTCACCTTTGACTGGACTTAACCATTGAGGGGTCCTTTACCTTTATACTTTTATTCCCCTGAGTCAAGGGGAAGCTTTGCAGCTGGCTGAGCCTGTTAGGGTTTTGTTTTGTTTGATTCACATACAGTAGAACCTCGGTTGTCAAACACAATCTGTTCCAGAAGACTGTTCGTCAGCCGAGGCACAATGGGCGGTTGGCAAACTCACTTGAGAAAATTGAGAAATGCACCTCAGAAGCCCTTCAACTTCTGAGGTGCGTTCGAAAACGGAAGCAGTTACTTCCAGGTTTTCGGTGTTCGGAAACCTAAACGTTTGGCTTCTGAGACGCTCAAAAACCGAGGTTCCACTGTATTTGGGGGAGCAAAAAGAAGACTTGCACCCCTATCACAGAAATTGCATTTGAACGGGCAGAATGTCCTGTGAGACTCACGACTAAAATGAGCTGTGAAACCTGCCTGTAGTTTACTATGCCCAATTTCAAAAGAATATGCTGAAAGACACTTGCTTCACACAAACACACCCCATTTCCAAAACCCACAGATAACACTAATTGACATAAAATTATTCTGGCTTGCCTGTAATCTGATCTCAGTGCCGGAAGCAGATGGCAAAAGCAGCTTATGGAGGCAGAAGCAGGAAGTGTAAATAGGTGGCCACAGTGGGGGGGAAACGGAGGAATTTTGGCCAAGACAAGTGCCAAGCCAACTGAGACACACGCGTTTTATTGGGGAAGTGGAAGAGAACGACAAAAGATGATGGACGAAGACACTAACAGGAATCAATGGACATAAAATGCTCAGGTTTGCTTCCCTGGGGAAGAAATAATATTTAACACCAGAGCAGTAAACAGACCCAAGGGGGAAAGAAGATCAATATGTTAAGCTGTGTCAGACGCCTCAGAGTCTGTCCTAGAAAACAGGCAGCGCTGGATATTTCAAACTGCAAAAATATAAATGCACAGCCAGAAACAAAAATGATAGCCCTTCTGCTGGGGTTAAAGATTAAATTAAAGCCAAATTAAAGCTCAAGAGCCAAACTTTGCACTCTTTGTTTTGTCCCTGCCCCCCCCCCCCCATTACTCCATTCCTGCCTTTCTTTAGCATGCTCAGAGCAGAGCACAGAAGAGGCAGCTGCGCATCTTATTCTGATGCTGCTTTCTGACAATTTGAAGCCATATACCTGCATGATAGTGATGCCTGGCACTTTAAGGCAGGAGGCACTGCAAAAGGCATAACCCCCCCCCCTTAATGTCCTTTTTGAATCATTCCGTATTTCCTGCCTTCCTTCCACCTGTCTGCCATTGAAGAGTTAAGCAATAGTACAGAAATCACAAAAGACTCTCTGCTTCTTTTCTCTTGCTTTTCTCTCTCTCTCTGTGTCTCTCTTTAAAAAATAGCATACATCAAAGTAAAGAACTGACATGTGGTGCCCTGCAGCACTCTCCTGCATGCTTTTAGGTTTTGGAAATTTCATTTTCTACCTTATGATGATTACATGAGAGCGAGTGAAATGCTGGCTTTGAGGTTCATTTCAGACAGGGACGTAATAAATGTTGTGGCTTTCAACTGCAGCGGAACTGGTTCTTCGTAGCCGGGGAAGAAGGGAGGTGGGGAAATCGACGGGTGGGGATGTGACTTATTTTGTATTCCGGCAATTCGTGTGCAAGGAAAGGAGTACTTGGTACCTCCACAGATCAGCTCCAGACGTGGCTCAGAGTGTGGTCCCTCCCTCTGAAGTGAAAATGAGTTTTTTGGCCTCCGTCTCTCCTGACTGTCAGTCCACAAAAAACAAAACCCATCATAAATATTTCACTTCAGGTTGACACAGTTTACAGCTTCTCCTGCACAAAGGCCCAGGAGCAAGCCGGCTTGGAGAGTGAATTATCTCTTGCCCCCGTACAAGAAGTCGGCTCCTCCAGGGGGGCCAGGCAAGATGGAGATCATTTTAATCATGCCACACTGTGCAGAATTACATGTTTGTTTTCCTGTCTTGGAGGCCCTGTGCGATTCCCTCAGGACCGCAGAGGAGCTGAAGAGAGCACTTGGCTTTTCCGCAACCGTCGCGAGGCAACTTCTCGGACTCCTGATGCTTTATTCACAGAAGGAAAAAAAAACATGGGGGAGATTCAGTGAGTAAGCGAGTCCCCTGGTACAGCACCAAGGGAAACCTGGTGGAAATCATTTTTGACTTGCATAACAATAGGATACCATGAAGTCTTGCTTGTTTGGGTGAGCAAAGCACATTTCTGCAGAACTAAATTTATTTCACTGAGTGAATTCCATCTCTATCCAGTATATTTAACATGATGCATATTGCTGCCTGCCACCCCAATCTCCCAGCAGAATCCAGGGTCTGTGTTTCCTATTGGAAATAAGGCACAACGGAGACTGTGGTGTCTTTAGTATATATAGTTTATAGGCACATATATACAACCTGAGCCTGCAATGAAGGGACTCCCAGCATTAACACCCCAAGGAAGTCTTGATTCCCCCCATAGCTACAGCCTTGGATTCCAGCAGAAATCAGCCATGGCTTTCTCTCTGCCTTTCCAGACTGCAGCGTTTTCCTCTAGGTCACATCACAGCAAACTCTGCCCTCCGACTCAGGCTTTGTCCCCACCCATTTTTCATCTGCACACAGCCCTCTTTCCTTTGTTCTCTTAATAGCCCATCGCCCAGGCAGTTACCTCGCCAGGAAGATAGCCTGGCTTGAATAGCTTTTGACACTTGCTAGATTTAAAGTTGTTGGACGCCTACAAACCAACAACAGTATCTTCTGCCCTTCTGCCTTCAGCCTGAAGGAGCGTCTCCACCTCCATCGTTCAGCCCGGACACTGAGGTCCAGCTCCAAGGGCCTTCTGGCGGTTCCCTCACTGTGAGAAGCAAAGTTACAGGGAATCAGACAGAGGGCCTTCTTGGTGGTGGCGCCTGCCCCGTGGAATGCCCTCCCATCAGAAGTCAAAGAGTTTAACAACTTTTAGAAGACATCTGAAGGCAGCCCTGCATAGGGAAGTTTTTTTATGTTTGATGTTTTATCGTGTTTTTTGTAATTTGTTGGGAGCTGCCCAGAGTAGCTGGGAAAACCCAGCCAGATGGGCTGGGTATAAATAAAAAATGATGATGATTATGATGATGATGATAAAACACTTTTGCTGTTCATGTGACACTTTTACCCCACTAGACAGCATACCTGTATATGTGCAGCACAGACTTAAAATAGCTTAACAGTTATACCAGGGGTCAGCAAGGTTTACTGACCATGGGCCTGATCACTCCCACGGAGATCGGCCATGGGTTGAACTGGTGCAGCGCGACGCCAGAAATCGTGTCTGTGCATGTCCGCAGTGCCGGAAATTGCTTCTGCGCATGCCCAGACACCAAAAATCACACCTGCGCAGAAGTGATTTTCGGTGTCTGGACATGTGCAGATGCGATTTCTGGTATCTGTGCATGCACAGACGCCATTTCTGGCGCTGCTCAGCAAGTCCCTGCATCTGATCCTGAAGCTGAGGCTCCAAGACTTTGGCCACCTCATGAGAAGAGAAGACTCCCTTGAAAAGACCCTGATGTTGGGAAAGCTGGAGGGCACAAGGAGAAGGGGGCGATGGAGGACGAGATGGTTGGACAGTGTTCTCGAAGCTACCAACATGAATTTGACCAAACTGCAGGGGGCAGTGGAAGACAGGAGTGCCTGGCGTGCTCTGGTCCATGGGGTCACGAAGAGTCGGACACGACTAAATGACTAAACAACCAAGTCAAGCCACGAAACAAAGTCAGCTAGAGGGAGAGGCTTTGCCTCCCAGCAAATGCTCCTGCATTTTATATGCACTGAACAAACACATCAGAAACCGAGCTCAGCAGCCTCCCAGGGAAGACTCTATGTTCCTCACTTTATTTATTACAAAGCTCCGCAAAGACACACATTCTTTTTTTAACCTAACATTTCAGCTGGAACTGACTTTAAATGTTGATTATTTACTCTGAGCTTCCTTCCTTTGTGTTATATATGCTAAGAGTCCAGCACCATGCATGCTTCTTCAAATGCTGCAAGCCCAAGTCAGGTCTACTCTGAGTAAAACTTAGTTGAAGACCACCCTGAAACCTTGCATGGCCATGTATTGCCACCCCTCTAGTTTGTTTGTGCTCACCCCCCAGCGCTGATTATTTCTTTGAGATGAGACATTTCTCCATTTAGGCGCTGAGCAGGGAATGCTAAAGAGGATTCACTGGCACAAATTAGTTTATTTATTGCTTGTGCTGCGCCAGCATATTTAACACATGAAATGCAATATTGTTATATTTTCCTCCTGGAAGGGACTATAGTGCAAAAAGTTTTGTTTAGATGAATACATTTCAGTCATCTTAGCCAGTTCAGTCAGTTGCTTCAAATTAAGTCATCTTCATGGCATAATTGCAAGCTGCGAAACAAAACAAAACAAATATCTATGGTGGACTATTAATATTTCTATGTATGGAAGTGAAAGCTGGACCATAAAGAAGGCTGATCGCCGAAGAATTGATGCTTTTGAATTATGGTGCTGGAGGAGACTCTTGAGAGTCCCATGGACTGCAAGAAGATCAAACCTATCCATGCTCAAGGAAATCAGCCCTGAATGCTCACTGGAAGGACACATCCTGAAGCTGAGGCTCCAATACTCTGGCCACCTCATGAGAAGAGAAGACTCCCTGGAAAAGACTCTGATGTTGGGAAAGGAGAAGGGGACGACAGAGGGGGAGATGGCTGGACAGTGTTCTCGAAGCTACCAGCATGAGTTTGACCAAACTGCGGGAGGCAGTGGAAGACAGGCGTGCCTGGCGTGCTCTGGTCCATGGGGTCATGAAGAGTCGGACACGACTAAACAACAACAACAACATTAACATTTCTCAGCTTCCTTAGTTCTGAGCCTGCCAAAGTCAGAGCCCTGTTCAGGGGCACCAAGATGGTTCAGCTCCACGGTATGGGATCATAGGGCTGGAAGGAACCGGAAGACAAAGCCTCCAACATTCCCCAGATGAAAACAGGGACATTTCTCACTCCCCCCAAATTGACACCCCTCAACCCCCCTTTTCCGACCTGAGCATTTCCACCACCCCTTCGCCAACCAGACACTGCAGACACCACCAAACTCCTGAATCCTGTTTTTATTTTAAAACACACACCACCAAATAATTTTTAGAAAGGAGTTCTCCCTTTCTTCCTGCGCAGGGCAGCCCTGCCCTCTGCCTGCCCCCCAGAGCTGGCACATCACATGGGGCTGGGCCTTGCTGGTGGTGTCCCCTTCTCCCCCTGGCCTGCTCTCCAGCAGCTGCTACGAGCTGCCCAAGGGAGGAGGCTGGCAGAAGCAGCCATGGAGAGGCCACAGGATGCCCCCTCTCGGCTGCCACTGCCACCTCATCCTCCTTCCCAGACTTGGTGGCAGACATTCCAGGATCAAATCAGAAGCCAAAATGGCTTTCATAATTCTGGGACTGTCCCTGGAAAGTAGGGATGCTTGTAGGGAACGCTGAAGGTGAGGTATATGCCAGAGCAAAATGCCTCATGAAAATATACGTCTGGCATGTACTTAACTGATGCAGTGCAAGGGACTCCCCCTTTGTAGGAAGGACCACCAGTCCAAGACTAGCTCCCTGACTGTGAGGAATTATAGCAGGGTGGTCCAACGCACAGCCTGAGAAGAAGAGGAGGAGGAGGAGGAGGAGTTTGGATTTGCTATCCCGCTTTATTACCACCCTAAGGAGTCTCAAAGAGGCTAAAAATCTCCTTTCCCTTCCTCCCCCACAACAAACACTCTGTGAGGTGAGTGGGGCTGAGAGGCTTCAGAGAAGTGTGACTGGCCCAAGGTCACCCAGCAGCTGCACGTGGAGGAGCAGGGAAGCAAACCCCGTTCACCAGATTACAAGTCCACCGCTCTTAACCACTACACCACACTGGCTCTCTGAGCGATGCATGTGGCTCTCACAACTTTTCCAGCAGCCATTGGAAATATTTGATGCCCGCCCCCCCAGTCTTTGCCCTGCCGGCTTTGCAAAAATATGCTCTGACAGGGTCCTAGAGTCATTCGGCCTCCCTCCAAGTATGTTTCCGAGCACAATTCAAAGTGTTGGTGCTGACCTTTAAAGCCCTAAACGGCCTCAGCCCAGTAGACCTGAAGGAGCATCTCCACCCCCATCGTTCAGCCTGGACACTGAGGCCCAGATCCGAGGGCCTTCTGGCAGTTCCTCCCTGTGAGAAGCAAAGTTATAGGGAACCAGGCAGAGGGCCTTCTCGGTGGTGGTGCCCGCCCTGTGGAACGCCCTCCCATCAGAAGTCAAAGAGATTAACAACTTTTAGAAGACATCTGAAAGCAGCCCTGTGTTGGGAAGTTTTTGATGTTTGACCTTTTATTATTTCTTTATATTTTGCAAGATGATGATGATGATTATTATTATTATTAAGCCTAGTTAGAGCTTTCCCAGGACTCTGCCAGAGCCTCGTGCCTCCTTCCCTAACCCAGCGCCTCACTTGGCCAGCTTTGGAAAGGCAGCATGAGGGCTGGGGTCATCAAATTTGGGGCTTGCTCCTCCTCAACCCCCCCCCCCATGACAAGGCAGAGTGTGGCCCGTGGGTTCAGTGTTGAAGTACTCTTTCGACCCATTTGATGTGAAAAGTTGGGCTGCCCTGGGTTCAGCATCCACATATCGCTATGGTTGTGCTGACACACATATGGAGCTTTCATTAAACTATGGCTTCATTTAGCATGCCAGCCTGGAACGCTGGTGAACAGCCTTTTTTTGAAATTTTATGAAATGGTGCCAAAATGCAGTTCTGAACCATTCTGGAAACCTCGAACTTTCCCAAGGAATCCATGCTTCCACGGAATTGCACAACTAATTCTGCGTCACCAGTGTGGGCACCAGCAAAGGGCCAAAGCTCAGAGGCAGATTGACTGCTTTGAATGCAGAAGGTCACAGATTTAGTCCCTGTGGGTGGCGCTGTGGGTTAAACCACAGAGCCTAGGACTTGCTGATCAGAAGGTTGGCAGTTTGAATCCCCGCAACGGGGTGAGCTCCCGTTGCTCAGTCCCAGTCCTGCTCCTGCCCAGTTCGAAAGCACGTCAAAGTGCAAGTAGATAAATAGGTACCACTCAGGCGGGAAGGTAAACGTCGTTTCCGTACGCTGCTCTGGTTTGCCAGAAGCGGCTTAGTCATGCTGGCCACATGACCTGGTAGCTGTACGCCAGCTCCCTCGGCCAATAATGCGAGATGAGCGCCGCAACCCCAGAGTCGGCCACGACTGGACCTAATGGTCAGGGGTCCCTTTACCTTAAAGCCTCCAAGAGTGGCTGCTGGTCAGTGCAGGCAACACTGACTCCAATATGGGCAACCCAGCCAGATGGGCAGCGTATAAATAATATACAGGGCAAGAGGGCAACTTGTAGGTTTCCCAAGGCCTCTAGTTGGCCACTGTTGCAAACAGGATGCCCAAATCTCCATTTGCATCCCTTTCCATAAATCCCTTTCCTTCTCCCCCCCCCCTTTCTTTCTCACACCACCCACCCACTTAATTTGTTTGCTGCTTTTTAAAGAACATTGGCAACCTCCATCAAGAAGCGCTGCAGAAACCACAGCATTGCTCAAGCATGTTATTGTGCGTGACACATGCCTCCTAATGACTAGCGATGACTAATAATTTCGTTTTATTTTGAGGGCGTCACAAAGGGTGTCAACTCACTGACTGACGAAAGGGAGAGGAAAGCACACCTGTCTTAGCTCAAACATCTTCGGAAGCTGGTTTGAACTCCTGTTGAGAAAACAGAGTAAAAAATGGGAGCTGTTGCATTCACTTCCAATGAATACCAAATCCCAAGATAGAATGGGCTGCTGCAGAGAGATTCGGGATTTCTCCAAAGTGAAACAGTTTCCCTCCAAATTGATCTAAGATCAGTTTCCCAAAGCTTCAGTATCAACTTGGAGGAATGAAGTAACAAAGATTCCAGAAGACTTATTTATTTTTTCTCCTTGTAGCTTAAACACTTTGCTTCTTTATCCTGAATAACTTTAGGGTAAATAGTAAATTCCTTGTATCCTCCCTGTGATGTCTTCTGATCACCCATTTCCTAGACCCGCAATCACCTTCATTATTCCTTTCTCAAGATTTTCCATTTTGTTGCCGTTCTTCTGTCACCCTTCAACTGTACAAAACAGCCTAGTTAGTGAGATTATACAAGTTCACATCTCCTTCTCTGAGGGCTGTTGCCAAGGTTCGTAATTACCTGGTTTGGAATATGAATTTGTTTAGCTTGTAATGCTCTGATGTATTACAAATTGAGCGTAATTTCCCCCATAAGTTATTCTCCAGCTCAGAATGTAAAATGAGATTCTTGCAGGTGCCATCGTCGGCTTCCAGCAGGCCGCATACCTAAAGCCTGCTGCTTTGCAGAAGCATGCAGGGGAAAATATTTAATGCTGGCCCCTGACTCTCAATGCACATCTTGCGAATTGCTGTGACACAACAGCCCTATTGAGGCCTTTTTACAATTATATTGGTAGAGGGGTTTTGAGGTTCCCAAGTTGAGTGGTATGGCATGCATGTAGGGCCCATGAAGTTAAAGGTAAAGGGACCCCTGACCATTAGGTCTAGTTGTGGCCGACACTGGGGTTGTGGCGCTCATCTTGCTTTATTGGCCAAGGGAGCCGGCGTGCAGCTTCTGGGTCATGTGGCCAGCATGACTAAGCCGCTTCTGGCGAACCAGAGCAGCACACGGAAACGCCATTTACCTTCCCGCCAGAGTGGTACCTATTTATCTACTTGCACTTGGACGTGCTTTCAAACTGCTAGGTTGGCAGGAGCAGGGACTAAGCAACGGGAACTCACCCCGTCGCGGGGATTCGAACCGCCAGCCTTCTGATCGGCAAGTCCTAGGCTCTGTGGTTTAACCCACAGTGCCACCCGCGTGTAGGGCCCATGAAACCAAACAATTCCCAGGGGGTGAAGGGATGATTCTGCACATGCGTACAGCACCACCAATGCGCATGTGCCAATATTAAGAGCCAGAAGAGGATTCTAAAACACACACAAACACACAGCCAAACCGATGAGCATTTCCCAAATATACTCTAAGAAAGCACCGTCTCGAATCAAGTCGAGGGGAGCTTGGCTATCACTCTTTTCCGCCACATGCTGTCAAATCGCCGCCTGTGCTTCTCCATTTATAGGGAGATCTGTGAGCTCCACAGACATTTCTGAGTTTCCGTTTGGACCGTGACAATATACAGTGGGAAGCAGAACGGTTGCAGCTCTTGCCGGAGATGAGTGTCAAGGCCATTTTTTCCCTGTTATGCAGTCGTCTCTTTTCCTGGCAAATCACCCTCTTTAAGGTGAACGACCACCTAGGCGATTAAGGGGCAAGCATTTCCATATAGATGAATTATATTTAAACCACATTCTTAGAAGAATGAGGATGCATCGATTGGAAGGATCATGCGCAGTGAAGGAGAGAGGCGAGTTGCATTTTCAGCTGCTACTCCAAACATGTTCTACCAGTCACTGCTTTGTGTGTGTGTGGTTGTATATATCATCTGTCACACACAACCACACACACAACACTGTCTGACTTTCCAGATTTCACCCTGGCGGAAAAGAGCCCTTGGAATAATTGCTGTTGTGCCAAAACAGAAATGCTCATTTTCTGCAATTATTCCTCACCTGTGCTGTTTCATTCCATCTCTGCTGAAATGCCCGTCCCCTGGCTGGTTGCCTATACGGACTTGTACGTATTTTCAGGGGGGTGGGTTGCAGCTATCGTATAGCCCTGGTTCATCCTCTCCTCTCTATACCACACCACAACGGTGGCATTCTAATATAGCTTTCATTATTTCGCCGCACATCTCCCCTTCTCCCCCCCACTGCATGCAATAAATAAATAAATAAATGGCATAAATCATGGAAGCAGTTGGGGAGGTCTATAAAAACATAAGACGATGAATATTTCATCTCCCTCTATTTTATTTCCCTATCTGCTCTGAATCTCCCCCCAAAAGTTGTTAGTTCATTTATGAGATGCCTAGTTTCTTATATGGATTTTTTTTGGCCGACTTTCCCAGCTTGTTTCCAGGGTCTGTCATTATATATGATTGGTTATTTTCAGCTGACTTTCTCCGATACGAGTTCGTCTCCCACCTCAGCCTCTCAGCGGCTGATTCTTCCGTGTCAGGAAAATCGCTTGTTCCTCCTGCCTCGGTTCTGTTTCCGGTTGGCCGAAGGAGAAAGTTGCATGCTTGCAGCACAAATCTTTGATACTATAAACCAGGAAGCGCAACTATTTCCACTCCTGACCTGGCAGTGAGCGATGCAAATGAATCAGCTAAGAGTTCGATGCACGAACTACAAATTCTTGTTTAGGGGTTTTGGGTTTTTTTTAATGTAACACAATTTAGACAAGTTAGCTAGCCATTGTTATGTCCTGCAGATTTGTTTGACTCTTGACCCCCATCTGTCCCAACCAGCATGGTCAACGGTCAGGGATGTTGCGAGTCGGAGCCCAACAACACTTTACATTTGAAAAGCAGGATAATATTTACTTGGAAATAAAAAAATAGAAATAACAACAACAATAACAATATATTATTTATACCCCGCCCATCTGGGCACTCCTAGCAGAATATTAAAAACACAATAAACCATTTAAAACTTCCCTAAAACTAATACAATAATTATATCAATGGGAAAACAAATCAGCCTGTTAATCAGATATGTAGTGCTATCCTATACAAATCTTCTTAGAAGCAACCCCAAAAGAGCTCAATAGAACGTACTCTGGAGTAAGTATGGGATTGCAGCCTTTAGCTATTAATTTAACTAATATTGCTTAGACCTGTTAGCTATGCTTCATGTTGAGCTATTTTCATACAATTTGCCGTGCTGTTGGTTATAACTTGCTGTATGGGGAACCACTCAGGGAAAATATACATTACATACTTCCATAATTTCCAGGAATGGTATTCAGGGCACATATGTATTCACTGTGGGTATGGTGGAGTTAATCCAGTACTTTCTGCTTGAACTGTTATAATTCCCAAAGCAGTGTATTATCAAGAAGGTATGTCCTGATATAAAATCCAGTTTGGCAGAGTTCATTTATATTGGAATATTGTGTGTGTGTGTGTGTGTGTGTGTGTGTGTGTGTGTGTGTGTGGAATTGCAATTCTCCCTCCTGTCAACATTTATGCCTTATGGGCTGTTTTGGGTTTTGAAACTTTGGGAGCGCCAAATATACAGAAAGCACCAGACTGTATTACTAAAAACCTTGTGAAATTTGTAACAAAGAAAGAGAATGATTGTGGCGATCACACAGGGGCCCCGGACGTTTGACGGTCTATGGACCCTGTGCTGCCACTGCTATTGCTTTTTCCGCTGCCACCACCCCGTATCTCACGGGGACACACAGAGTCCAGTCTGTTGTTAACATTAAAAAATAATCAAGTTTATTTTTAAATGCAGGAACAAGCTTATGGTTACAGTTGATTTTCCTGGCAGTTTCTTATTCTTAGTTCCTAACAACTTCAAACTGATTATTCCCAACTATCTATCTGACTCCACCTAACAATTCCTCTCACTCTCTCACAACGCAACTCGACCAAGCCACTGCCTATTCCTCCTTCTTCCTTCGCCAACTCTCAAACCTCAGCTGACTTTCAAAACCTCCCACTCTAACTTTTACTCCTCCCTTGCATTCCCACTGGCCAATCACATCACACTCATTTAACCCTTTCCTTATGACCCATCCTAGGAGGCAAACGCCACAATGATGAATCATAGAATTGGGAGGGACCACGAATGTCCGGCCCCCTGAGATGCAGGAATCTTTTTGCCCAATGTGGAACTTGAACCGACATCCCTGAGATTAAGAGTCTCAGGCTCTACTGACTGAGCTAGTGAATCAACCCAAGCTTACCTTTTTTGAAAAGGAAGAAAAAAGCCTAGACAGCTTATTGAGTACAAATGTTTAACAAATGCTCCATCAACCTTGCCATAGCAGTCATGGTGATGATGATTACTATTATTATTGAGTTTTATAAACAAGAATAATGTTATACAAATAAGTATACCAAGTTTCCTCATGTCATTTGTATATCACAAAAATAGCATAAGAAATGTGGGGGGGAAATCTCAATGTAACCGTATTTTTCGCTCCATAAGACACACTTTTTCCTTCCTAAACAGTAAGGGGAAATGTGTGTGCATCTTATGGAGCGAATGCAGGCGGGAGGCTCTGCTCAGCGCTCCCTTTAAAGAATATTTTTTTTCTTGCTTTCCCCCTCTAAAAACTAGGTGTGTCTTATGGTCAGGTGCATCTTATGGAGCAAAAAATACGGTATGTTTCATTATTAGTGGTCAGTGCATATGTTCCTGGTTCATCAATTGGTTTAAACAATTAGGATGAACTGAAACGAGCCCTGCCTTGAAACCAATCCTAATAATAATAATAATAATAATAATAATAATAATAATAATAATAATCTTTTATTGTCTACACCAGCTGTGTGCAGTGAAATTAAACAAGCCCCCCCCATACACTCAGTCTTGTTTGCTGTGTGCTTATCAGAAGTCAATTGCACCACTATTTTTTTTTTCCATTCAGCAGCCCAACAGCCTATGGATAAAAACTTTTTCTTTAACCTGTTGGTGCTGCTGACTATACTTCTGTATCTCCTGCCCGAAGGTAGGAGATTAGACAAGTGCTGGCCAGGGTGTGAGTCATCCCTAAGAATTTTCCTCGCTCTCCTGAGGCAGCGTCTCCTGCAATTTCATCTAGCGAACTCCGGGGACAGCCCATGATGTCATGTGCTGTAATCGCCACCCTCTGTAGGGCCTTCCTGTCTGCAGCTGTCAAACAACGTACAGTCATACACGGGTTACAGACGCTTCAGGTTGTGTTTTTTCAGGTTACGGACACGTTGAAACCCGGAAGCACCAGAACGGGTTTCGGTGGTTGCGCATGCGCAGAAGCGCTAAATTGCAACCCGTGCGTGCGCAGACGCGCCGCTGTGGGTTGCGAACACTGTGGGTTGCGAACATGCCTCCCGCATGGATCACGTTCGCAACCCGAGCACCACTGTACCACTATTGCAATTTCTCCTCCTTCAGGTCATATTAGTGATAGTTCAACGCCTAGCCAGAATTACCAGCCACTCCCCTAAGTTGGGTACAGGTTTTGGAGATGATCTTTGCCCTTGTTGCCTCTGTGAGTGAGATGTGATTGAATTAGGGCAGCTCCCCAACTGTTTTTCCGGGCTCTTAGGAAATGAGTTTCTTCCACACAAGCAATTACCTTCAAAATTGCCAGGCTCTTTTCATTAAAAGTAAAGGGACCCCTGACCATTAGGTCCAGTCGTGACCAACTCTGGGGTTGCAGCACTCATCTCACTTTATTGGCCAAGGGAGCTGGCATACAGCTTCCGGGTCATGTGGCCAGCATGACTAAACCGCTTCTGGCAAACCAGAGCAGCGCACAGAAACGCCGTTTACCTTCCCGCCAGAGTGGTACCTATTTATCTACTTGCACTTTGACGTGCTTTTGAACTGCTAGGTTGGCAGGAGCAGGGACTAAACAATGGGAGCTCACTCTGTGGCGGGGATTCGAACCGCTGACCTTCTGATCAGCAAGTCCTAGGATCTGTGGTTTAACCCACAGCACCACCCACATCCCCCTCTTTTCATTAGGGGAATTCAAATGACGTTGCTACCAAACCATCATATCCCCGGGTTTCCTACATGGCCTTCTCATCTTTGGTGGTGATTTTCTAATTTCAAGCACAAGCACAGTGCCAGCCTGGATAACTTGTGCTGCAATTTCCTGGTTGTGCTGCCATTGGCTTTCCTGATGCAACACCCTGGTGGGCAGTGTCCTTGGACTCCAGTTCCCATCATCCCGAAGCAGGGCTGGATTTAGGTTTGATGAGGCCCTCAGCTCCTGAAGGCAATGGGGCCCTTTCTTTGTCCAGCTGTCCTTTGTCAACAACAAATTGTCGCTGTTTTTTGTGTTGAATTTATGCTATATGGTAATTTATGGACCTCATAGGTATCCCAAGCCATTTGCCCATGTTGCGATGCAACCAGTCCATGCAGAATGTAGGCACCCTGTACACTGGTACCTCGGGTTAAGTACTTAATTCGTTCCGGAGGTCTGTTCTTAACCTGAAGCTGTTCTTAACCTGAAGCACCACTTTAGCTAAAGAGGCCTCCTGCTGCTGCTGCGCCGCTAGAGCACGATTTCTGTTCTCATCCTGAAGCAAAGTTCTTAACCTGAAGCACTATTTCTGGGTTAGCGGAGTCTGTAACCTGAAGCGTATGTAACCTGAGGTACCACTGTATATAGAAAGGAGCAAACCAGGGATAGTTGAGGGCGCAGGCTAGCAGACAGGGCCCATGACTTACATCATAGGAGCCAACACAACACAAAACACTGTTGCTGGATGTAGGTTTTATTTTATTTGTTTTTTATCTTATATTTAGGAAATGTACATCCAGTTTTTTTCCCTTTACATTTTTTGGGGGCCCTCAAGATTAGTACTTTCTAGGCAATAGTAAACAAACAGTGCATTACCCTTTTTCTGAGAGTGCTGAAATGCATATTTACTGTACGAATTTCCCAATAACCCCTTAATTCAGGTGGCAATTTGACGAAAGTGCATCAAACCATCCAGCATGTGGCTACAGGGATTTCATAACTAGCTTCCACCTCCCCAGGGAGGAAATAGTTCGATTTTAATGTTTTCTCTGAACTAGTGGACGTTCACTAGTAGTATACGGATGGCTAACAACTTTGTAACACGAATGTAAGCAGTTATTGGGAAACATTTCTTATAGATTGCTTTATCAATGTAAGATTATACCGTACATAAAATAAACACCTTGGCTTCCCTCCAGAAATAGTAGAACGTGGCTGGATTTCAGAATATGCTCAATCAGCATTCATGCCCAACAATAAATTAGAGCTGAAATAAACCTGGGCTTTGTTTTTCTGAGTTTCCGGTTTAAGCACATTTACTGCAGAAGTAAATCCCGTAGAATTCAGAAGGACTTATGTATTTCTAGGGAAACATGCTTGGGGTTGCTCTTCTTAAAAGGTGGGAGCTGGATTTACCAACAATTCATGAAAATAGTAAAATGCAGGGATTTTCCCCCCCAGCCAGAACTCATTGGACCTGAGTTCCAATGGGCGCCATTGCCAGTCTAAGAAAACAAGGGAGGCGTTCATTGTGAGTCCCTGCTCCTCTTTTTCTTGTAAAATTGCACTGGTAAAATAGACTAATATGAAAATAGTGGCTAATAGAACATTACTCAATCTTTCAAACACAAACAGGAAAGATTGTCCAGATTCCAGATTCAGCAGCATATTAGCTTTTTCAGACATTCCACAATATTTCCTTCTCTTCCCAAGCAAAATGTAAACAGAAACAAAATCAAAACAGAAAGGGGCACTTAGTCCTTATTTTATTTCTTTCACATATTTCAGGAGAGAATCTGCATGCCTGGACTTATATAACTGCTCCATAGTTTGCTCTTATTGGTTTGCTATCCTAATTTTTATTTTTATTTTTGTCAGAGATGAGCTGCACCAATTCTGTCTCTGCTACCTGATCTGACCGTCGCTTGCGGTTCAGACCCCACCCCAAATGTCTTAATCACAAGTCATGAATAAACAAATTGCTGGACAAACGCAACCTTTTCGCTCTGTTGGAGCTCTTTGGAAATCGGAATCATTTATTTTGCAAACAGAAGAGTTTCCATGAAACTGAGGCCAGACCATGCATTTAAGACACCGTTATTCCACTTTAACCGTCATGGTTTCCCCCAAAGAAACCTGGAAACTGTAGCTTGTCACAGGTGCTGAGAGTTGTTAGGAGACCCCTGTTCCTCTCAAAGAGGGACATTTTTGTAAACTGCTTGGATGCTCCCCCTCCTCCACAATCAAACATTGTAAAAATGTTGTGAAATAAATAAATAAAGAGCTCAAAGTGCTGTGAATTGTGGGGGAAACCATTTTCCCCTCGCAGGTCTACATTTCCCAGAATTCCATGGGAAGAGGTGTTGTTGTTGTTTAGTTGTTTAGTCGTGTCCGACTCTTCATGACCCCATGGACCAGAGCACGCCAGGCACTCCTGTCTTCCACTGCCTCCCGCAGTTTGGTCAAACTCATGCTGGTAGCTTCAAGAACACTGTCCAACCATCTCATCCTCTGTTGTCCCCTTCTCCTTGTGCCCTCCATCTTTCCCAACATCAGGGTCTTTTCCAGGGAGTCTTCTCTTCTCATGAGGTGGCCAAAGTATTGGAGCGTCAGCTTCAGGATCTGTCCTTCCAGTGAGCACTCAGGGCTGATTTCCTTCAGAATGGAGAGGTTTGATCTTCTTGCAGTCCATGGGACTCTCAAGAGTCTCCTCCAGCACTAGGAAGAGTTATTGATTATTAAATCACTCTGAGAAGGGGAGCTCTGTGAGGGAAATAGGGGTCTCCTAAGCGCTCTCAGTACCACCCCTAATAAACCACAATTTCCAGGATTTATGGAAGACCTGATTTCCTAAAGTGGTACGATACTGCTTTGAATGTTTCATACAGATGTGATCTGACAAGGCTCCATCAATTAGAACCTTTCTTTCGGAACAATTTTATTTTCAGCCAGTTGATGGCAGTGTCTTCTAGCCCCAATTTAATAGGTTTTCTTGGGGGAAATGCCATATGAGACTAGGTCAGAACCCGTTCAGTCTAGTTATATCAAAGCATAGGTATTGTTGAATGCACTTATTTGATCCCTGCTTCTGTCTTTGTAAAACATTGATCAGTTAATGCAGGGCCGGATTTAGGTTTGGTGAGGCCCTCAGCTCCTGAAGGTAATGGGGCCCTTTCTATGTCCAGCTGTCCTTTGTCCACAACAAATTGTCGCTGTTTTTTGTGATGAATGCATGCTATATGGTAATTTATGGGCCTCATAGGTATCTCAAGCCATTTGAACATAACAAAATAGGAGCCTACACAACACAAAACACTGTTGCTGTATGTAGGTTTTATTTTATTTGTTTTTTATCTTATATTTTGGAAATGTACATCCGGTTGTTTTTTCTTTTAATTTTTTGGGCCCCCCAAGAGAGTGGGGCCCTAAGCTAGAGCTTGTTTAGCTTATACGTAAATCCGGCATTGATTTAATGCTAGTCCCTCCAGCCTCACTAGAATGGCAGGATGACTATCATTACAGAGCCAGAATGACTCCGTTTTTGCACCTTCACAGACACCACTTTTATTCGTTTTCCGAGACCAGGCGGAGAGGAAAAAGGGAAACTGGGACTTTCCAGGATCAAATCAGACACTGGGATAGCTGCTGTAGTTCTGGGACTGTCCCTGGAAAATCAGGACACCTGGAGGGCATGCAAATGAGGCAGGGGGAGTGTTGTAAACAAAAATTGCCCCTTTCCCTTATGGGGTATCCAAGAGCCCATATAGAGTCCTTACATAGGTTCCCTATTGGTAGGAGAAGATAACAGAGGCCAACCAGAGAATATTGAGAAGCAAAGCAGCTATTAAGCCTGATCTTTATTGATCTGTTGCAACAGGGTGCTCCCCTCACCCGCAGGAGAGGAGGAGGAACACAGAAAAATGGCGCACAAGGCCTTATAAAGACTTTTGAAATTGCCACCCTGTAGATCAAGACATCATACATACATCACAGAAGGGGTGTAACCTAAGACCATCCCTCAGATACATCATACCTACATCACAGAAAAGGCGGTCTTAAAACAGAAATTTGAATGTTGTTTTTCTCCTGTCGTTTATCTCCTGTCTGGCAGGTTACTTGACTGGATTGCCTGGGTAGCCTGGCCAGTCTTTTGTAATGATAAATATTTAGTTCCTGGGCCATGTCACATATCATATCTTAAATGTGCCCTTAAGACAGGATTTGTGAGGAAAGAGACAATGGGGAGTTTTCCCACTTTGACCTTGCAGAGAAAACATTTGCTCAGTTTAGGAATCAAAATGGTTCCAGGTCGGTCTTCCTGTGCTGATCTATGTACATGCTTGGTTGGTACGCTTATGAACATTACCATATGTCTAAGACCTCAAAATTCCTGTCACAGAGAATATCTAAAATGTGTCCTGACTTGGCTCTTTCTCTCCAATCCATGCGCATTCCCACAGTGGGATAGCCTTGGTTAACTATGTTAACACGGGTGCCTAGCGCTGACAGACTAATGACAATATATGGCAAAAAGGCATCACCGGATTGTCCTTTGAGGACGCAGCCATTTTTTCCTCCAAAGTGGAACTGTTTTAGAAACGGTTTGTGCCTCATTAGGCCGCCTCCGTCTCTGCAAACGAGAAATTTGCTTTAATGGCATTGTTTTGAATTGCTGAGGGAAGAATCTATCAACCGCAAGGTGCCCTACTGCTGAACTCAGCCAAAAGGCTGTTAATAACTCCAGCAGATGTTTCGGCTTTTTAGGCCAGGAGAGTTCCTCCCTTCCCTTTTCGGAGAATCGTTTGCCAGCGTGACACAAATCCAGGAACTCGCGGCTGCTAAAGCAGAAAGAGGGATCAGCAGAGCCAATGGCTGGCAGCAGATGGCAGGACAACAACAGTTCCTAAAAAATATTGTTTGTGCTCAAGGGATTCGTGTTTTAGGTGCGAAAACAATATAAAAAGGGGGGGAGAGAGAAAGTGCCATTCTCTCAAGGTATGCTTTTCATAGCTACAATGTGGTATCCTTGAACGAGAAGCATTCACGCAGAATGTCACTCCTTTAAAATCCTGCTTCTAGCCGTTTCCAAACCCTCCAACATTTTGTTACCTTCAGCATCTCTCTCAGAACGCCTCGTCTTCTACAGATGTTTCTATCCACGCAAGAATTTCCTTGGCGAATGGCACTGGATGTGGCTGAGAGATGGAGAGTTGGCTGTATGTCAGCCCCACGGAAATCAATTCATTTCCGTGGGACATAAACGCACCTCCGTTTTTCAGGATTATTATCCACCCCCTTTGAAACCCGAGTTACTTGCGAGACTGGATTGCCGGGTAAGGCGAATTCTCATTATCAATGTAGTTTGGCAAAGTAAAATTTGCTTTTACCAGCTGAACAAGTAGGAGGCTGATAGCAAAAATTGCTGTCCTGAAGTACTATTTTCTTTCCATTGTTCCGCAATTGGTTATTCACTCGTCTGATGCGGAATGTGCTCTGCTAGATTCCCAGTATAATGCTGCTCTTCTCTTTTATCCCTCCATGGTTCTGAGTGGTCTGACCTCCCCAGCTCTGCAATATAAGGAGTCTTATAAATGTACGTTATAAATACTACGGTATGGTTGTTCTGTGCCTACAGTACCCCGGAAGCCTTGACTTTACAGCACCTGAATAGCTTTCTGCTGTCATCTTTATATTGCCGTGAACTTGAAATCTTAAATTACATCTATGTATGGAGCTTTTCCTAAAGAGGAGTGCATAAAAATCTATAATAAAAGTGCCCCCGCCCCCTTGAAGGAGAGAGCTTAAAAGACCCTTGAATGAGCAAGAAATGCCCCGGGTGTCATATTTACTGTGCTCAGAGCAGAAGCTCAGACAACAGCGAAGTTCTAATGAAGTTGAAACACTTTTAAGAATAGGAAGATGAGATCTCAGAAATCTATAAGCAACTTTCCTCTGCAGTTTCTCTTTCTGATGCTCCTTCTGTCTTTCTGTTCTTCTTTCAAACACATATGATTTCTAAACACCCCCCTCCACTCTTGCCAGAGATCTGTACAGATTACTTGCAGAGCCTTTTCGAAATTAGGTTGAATGCCTCACGTTGTCCGTCCCTAATCAATGATGCAAAACCAGATTTTCAACCCCCCCCAAAAAAACCCCTACCTGATATGAGAGGAAAGCCAAGTAAGAGAACTGAGGCTCCATCTCCTGTGTGATGGCCTGGGATTCGGACTTGGATGCTGAACCTGAGGGATCCCAGCCTGCACAGGATTCCCCGCTTCTAGAACCAGCTGAGCCGGGGCTGGGGCATGAGCCCGAAGGGTCCTCACCTGTGCTGGATCCTCAGGTGCAGGCATCAGCTGAGTCTGCTCTGGCTCCTGAGGTGATGGAGGTGCTCCACTCTCAGCCCCGTCAGAGGAAGCTGAAGTTGCCTCTGGGTCCAGTAACCCTCCAGCCTCTCCTGAGCTGCAGAGGAGTTCCTGCAGGAGGAGTGCTCGCCTCCAGGCCAGGTGAGGCAAGTCACCAGAGGATCGGGCCGCCCTATGCCTCGGGGCAGATAAAAGCCGGCCAGCCCCAGTCCCAAGTTGCGGGAGCAGCATTGTTGGTTGCTAGTTCCTGCCTGAACCCTGTCCTGCTTTTCTGCCAGAGCTCCTGACCCGCCCTGCCTCCCTGCTTGCAAGCCTGTTCCTGACTTCACCCGACTCCCTGCCCTGCACCCAGCTTCAGCTACCACGGACTGCCTCCACGTTGCATCTTTGACCACGGAGCAGACTTGGACCTTGCCTCTCGAGTAACCTATGGGACCAGCACATCCTGCTTAATGGCCCGACTTGGAAGACCAAGTTGGTTTTACTTGTGACCTTGCTTGACTTGAGCCGTAATAACATACCCTCCAAGTGTCCTGATTTTCCGGGACTGGTCCCAAAATGCAAAAGCCATCGCAGCTTCTGATTTGATCCCAGAATGTCCCTATTACCCCCCCCCCCGCCCCAGTGCTGAAGTGGGGCAGGAGGATGGGCCAACATTTGTCCTGACAGATGGTGGGGGCAGCGGGGGTGACCGTGAGGGGCATCCTGTCGCCTCTCCATGGCTGCTTCTACCAGCCTCCTCCCTTGGGCAGCTCATGGTGGCGGCTGGAGAGCAGGCCAGGAGGAGAAGGGGCCACCACCACCAAGGCCCAGCCCCACAGGTTGTAGTGGCTCTGAGGGGCAGGCAGAGAGCAGGGATAAAGGGGGAAAAGGGGTAGCACAGCAGAGTGCAAGGAGTCTGGATTCTTTTTATTTTAAAAATGCTTTGTGCATCTGCATCCACTCTTTCCCCTTTCTAAAATTTATTTATTGGTTTGTGCTTTCCTTTCTTGGGGAAATCTACTCAAGAATAAAATGAAACGAAATCGGGATGAAGGGTTTTTTTCGGGATGCTGGAGGTGGTTTGTGCTGTGTCCTGTTGGAGAGGTTGTAGGAGATGCGGTGGCAAGGAGAGGGCATGATCCTGTTTCTCCTCAAAATGGGACCCGCTGCCCTGGGGGGGGGGGTCTGTATGTGGCCTGATTTAAGTTTCTCTTATCAACATTTCGCATGAAAATGGATCGGGAATCAAAGCACAGAGACAAAGAAGGGCAGCTTTCTCTTTCCAAGAAATACGGTATTGTCTCAGAAAGCTTGCAATCGTGGCACAAGAGGTAAGGAGCCGGTGTCAGCATCGCCCTTGAGCCAGTGCACCAACTGGACTCATGCACCTCAACCCCGATTGGGCTAGGCGAGCTGGGTAGCACTGCCAGAGACCTCCTTTCTCACAGGAACAGGTCACAGTGCTGTGGACTCACAGCTTAGAGCTGAGAGCACCGGATTCACTGTCTCAATAATACAGTCGTTGCGCAGCAGAGTTTTGCAGAGTCTTGCAGAGTATAAACCACTCGGAGAGCAGCTCTGTAGAATATCTTCCTTTTATTCTGTAACTACAACTATGATACAAAACTATATACAGAGCTGAATATTCTAAGCATAAATCAATGCTACACTGAGAGTCTGCAGCTGCACTTAGCAGCAACCTTATCTCTACGATCTCTAACACACACTCTCTCTCTCTCTCCCCGATACACTGACTGACTGACTCTCTCACACACACACAGATGTGGTGCTGGGCAGAATAAGTAGATAGCAGGACACGCCTCCTCCTCTCTGGAGAGTCAGCAGAGACCATCAGGAGATCATCAGGAGATTCTTGGGTATGGGAGGGGTGAAATCTCCTCAGCCGGAGCGTGACTTCTGTTTTCACACACACACACACACACACAGCCCCCCACTGCCATGACTTAAGATTTTACATTCATTAGTTTTGATCACTTCAGAGAGATTGTACTTAAGAAGATAGCTTGAGCAAGATAATTAGAATAATGAAGTCTTGCTTGGTCTCCTATGGGTTGGTCCTTTCAAGCCAAGTGCAAAACGAGATATTATAGGAAGAATGAAAAACCAGGATTTGTATTTTATCAGACAGATTCATCCAAAGGACGCTAAGGAATGTAATGTTCCCTTCCGTCTTTGTGCTTGCTGGTATATTTATTTTGAATGTCAAGCCCTTCTGAAAGGGGTAATTATCGATGGTTAGACCTGGAGAGCATGATGGGTCTTAATAGTGCCATCTAAATACTCTTGTCTCAGCTTTCATATTATAAACAGACTCAGACTACAATTATAAAGTGGGGAGCTGAACTGTTGCTACCGCACAAAATATGACCTTGGTTCTGATGAGCTATTTTTCTTCTTAGGAACGTATAAAAGGATTCATTCCTAGAGATGCATTAGTTTCCAAAGAAATAAACAACAACGGCCTACTTCCCTCCACACGGCATCATGTGCTTAAATAGCACAGAATTGTTTGGGTCGTATAATCGCAAGCTAATTTCTACTTAACTCTCTAAAACAGTTGGCAAGGCAAACAAAGAAGAAGGAAGCAGGAGCTACAAATTATAAGCTGAACGACCACGGTCAGTTTAGTTTTGAACATGCATCCATAAATCTCCAACAAGGAGAGGGCCTGTAAACACATACAAAATTATATATTACATATGTCCGGAACTCTATATGACACTCCGTCAAGGATGAATTCCACAGACAAAGTATTTATGCTTGCTAACAAACCAGGATACAGATACAGATGTCCTTCTGAGACCTTCAGTAAAAACTGGCCAACTTCACATTATGTAAGACATCCAAACAACAGAGTTGGATAAAATATCCTTCTTTGAACTGCAGGCAGAACCAAGTCTCTCGATTTTACCGATCACCAAGAACTAGGGTCTCCCTGCTGTCTACTTTCCTACCTATTTAGAAATAGGTAGCATTCAGAGACATCACCTTGCCAACAAAGGTCCATATAGCTAAAGCTATGGTTTTCCCAGTAGTGATGTATGGAAGTGAGAGCTGGACCATAAAGAAAGCTGATCACCGAAGAATTGATGCTTTTGAATTATAGTGCTGGAGGAGACTCTTGAGAGTCCCATGGACTGCAAGAAGATCAAACCTATCCATTCTTAAGGAAATCAGCCCTGAGTGCTCACTGGAAGGACAGATCCTGAAGCTGAGACTCCAATACAGTGGTACCTCAGGTTAAGTACTTAATTTGTTCCGGAGGTCCGTTCTTAACCTGAAACTGTTTTTAACCTGAAGCACCACTTTAGCTAATGGGGCCTCCTGCTGCTGCCGTGCCGTCGGAGCATGATTTCTGTTCTTATCCTGAAGCAAAGTTCTTAACCTGAAGCACTATTTCTGGGTTAGCAGAGTGTGTAACCTGAAGCGTATGTAACCTGAAGCGTATGTAACCCGAAGTACCACTGTACTTTGGCCACCTCATGAGAAGAGAAGACTCCCTGGAAAAGACCCTGATATTGGGAAAGATTGAGGGCACAAGGAGAAGGGGATGGCAGAGGACGAGATGGTTGGATACTGTTCTCGAAGCTACCAGCATGAGTTTGACCAAACTGCAGGAGGCAGTGGAAGACAGGAGTGCCTGGCGTGCTCTGGTCCATGGGGTCACGAAGAGTCGGACACGACTAAACTACCAAACAACAACAAAGCATTCAGAAGCGCCTATTAGACCAGCAAAACTTTGTCATGGGCAAGGCTGTTGATCTGCATTGTGGTAGAGGAGCTGCTCGTCTAGTTATGAGGCTTCAATTATCTGAGTTTCCATTGTGAACCACAGGCTCCAACTTGGAAGAGAAGTGCAACTGGGTCTTGAAGGTGGAAGGAGTGATTCTCCCTCTTCCCTGCACCTCGCCCCCTGCTTGAATGCAGCATTTTTCAAACAGTGGGCTGCATTGGGGTGTTTTCAGGTGGGTCTCCACTACAGCCTCTCCCATCCAGTTCCTGCCCCGTCTGCTAGTCATGCTAGAGTGCTTTTTGGTTGGGCCAATGCAGAACCATCAATTTGAGCAAAGTTGTCTTGGAGAGAAAGAAATTTGGTGGTAAGGTAAAAAGGTAAAGGATCCCAGGACGATTAAGTCCAGTCAAAGGTGACTCTGGGGTTGCGACGCTCATCTCGCTTTCAGGCCGAGGTGAGGCATCTGATCAAGGCCTGTATTTTAAAATGAGCTTAAAGATTTGCAAATGTTTCATGCCAGGCAGAAAACCAGCTGGCTAAGTACTTTTTTTCCAGTTGTTTATCTTTCTGCTCTCCTGGACAAGGGCCCCCCTGATTTATAGCAGTAGCAGGAGACAGGTTTCTCAAAGTTGTAAAAGGGAAATACAGGCTGGGAGCAAAGGTTACACTGACCCTACATATTACAGAATACAATCAAGCTGCAAAAACACTAATTAAGAGTTGGTAAATAGTAAGATTTATTGTTTAACAGAAAATAATACCATGAGCCATCTGTTTTAGCCATTTGTTTTGGAATGCAGGGGCAACAGGGGCAAAAGGTGATCTGGTAATTAAGGTGCCTTGTCGAGGCAAATGTAAGATATGTGGCTACTTGTCTGCCATTTATGGATAGAGGGAAATATAGCTCTTTGTCTCCCATAAAAGGTAATAGGAAATGGGTGTATCTTTTATGATAGGTTCTAGCAAACAGCCAATAGGAATTTCAACCAGGCTGATTGGACAGAGGCAGCCAAAGGAGGAGCAAGGGGGCTGGGTTGAGGAAATATAAGTGCTGGCCATCAGGGCTGGAGGGCAGGCAGAGCTTTGGTAACCATATACCACTGTGCCTATCATTTATTTGTCTGACAAATAAATTATTATTTTAATTTCTCTATTGCTGCGTTGAATATTTCATTCCAGCTAAGCATTAACCACAAGCAGGGTGCTACAGAGGGAGCTGGCGTTTGTCCACAGATAGCTTTCCGGGTCATGTGGCCAGCATGACTAAACAGCTTCTGGCACAGCGGAACACCATGACGGAAACCACAGCGCACGGAAACACCATTTACCTTCCCACCACAGCAGTACGTATTTATCTACTTGCACTGGTATACTTTCAAACTGCTAGGTTGGCAGGAGCTGGGACAGAGCAACGGGAGCTCACCCTGTCGCGGGGATTCGAACCGCTGACCTTCTGATCGGCAAGCCCAAGAGGCTCAGCAAAGGGAAGGGAGATGTCTCTCCTCTGAGGGGCTGCTGAGGGAAATCAGAAAGTGGTAGAAAAGGTTAATATTTACTAATAGCTGTGAAGAAGTTCTGTTTATCTGAGTTAAGTTTCAATGGGCACTGGTTAATTTGTACTGGAGTAATAATAATAATAATAATAATAATAATAATAATAATAATAAATAATAATAATTTATTATTTATACCCCGCCCATATAACCTATTAAACATTAAAAGCTTCCCTAAACAGGGCTGCCTTCAGATGTCTTCTAAAAGTTTGGTAGTTATTTTTCTCTTTGACATCTGGTGGGAGGGCGTTCCACAGGGCGGGTGCCACTACCAAGAAGGCCCTCTGCCTGGTTCCCTGTAACTTGGCTTCTCGCAGCGAGGGAACCGCCAGAAGGCCCTCGGAGCTGGACCTCAGTGTCCGGGCAGAACGATGGAGGTGGAGACGCTCCTTCAGTGCGGGAAGTTTTCTGTCTGGTCCAGTGGCAGTTCACTTCTCCTTCCCTTGGGGTTTAGCTGACCGCCGCGTGGAAGGGCCAGTGTGAGAGTTATCCGGAGTTGGCGGCTTGATGTTCATGGATTCAGCCAGGAGAAGACAATGGCAGAGGAAGAGGGTGAGGGAAGAAGGAAGATGCAAGAGGCAGGTGGAGGGGCCGGGGGGCTGAAGACTTCATCAAATCTCTTGGTGAAGAGACTAGGGAAGACCCTGCCTGCAGTGCTACGGGAGAGGAGGGAGATGCAGCCGGGACAGCTGGGCTGCGTCCACATTACCTGCAAGGTCATTTATTCTTTTTCTCAAGAAGGAAAATGACTGTACAATGCACTGGAAAGTGCAGGTTGATGCTTGCTTTGACACATCATCTAACCTCCCCACAAACAAATCAGGATGCAGGAGTGTTGCTGACGTGGTTTAATCTCCCTGAAAACAAATCAATACGAATGCTCCATAAACATATATTCTGGAAGCATGTGGTGCAGCTGCAATGGAGTGAAGAAAGAGTTAGGTCTAATTCACCGCTTGGAAAGGGCCTTCAGGGTTTCCTCTGTCATTTTCCTTGTGGTCCTAGACTTCTTCCACAAGGGATGGGACGTGCCAGAAATACTATTGTTAACGTTTAAGAAAGGGCCATTACGATTTAATTTGAGAGTTGTGACACACCAGTTGTATAGTTAAATTCAGATTAGCAGTTCTGAATTTTAACATTAAAATCTCTTATTAAGGAAATTTCTGATGATCCCTGGCAGTGGAACAGAAATGCATCTTTTTCCTGTTACTTGAAGAGGTCGTGATTTCTATTGGTATTAGAATTTATCTAAAGCATTCCCTTTTTAATTTGTTTATTGAAAGGCTTTCCATGACAGCTACTGCTCTGTTATGAAGTAAACAATTATTCCTACACAATGCATCGTCACTATAGATGCTCTCAAATTTAATTTGACGGTATTGTCCTCTAGCTTAAATTAGTCAATATTAAAATAAAATAAAAAATAAAGAAATCTTATTTTCCTGTTGGCTGTTTCCTGAAAAAGAACAATCTGAATATAATGAGAAAATGAAGCAGACACTCTGATTGGCCTTCCATGCAATCCCATTCCCAACAGTTTTTAGTTCCAAAATCCTCTGGTTATCAGAATGTGCTGTTGTGTTAATTTTACCCACATCTAATCAATACCAGTCATCCTGAAAGATGAATGTTTTTAAAAATGGCAGAAAGAGATTTCAAAATTTATCGGGGGGGGGGGGGAAGGCCAAGGATAAAACACAAAATACTTACAGACGTAAAAGATAGAGGCGGGTTTGCCCTCCCAGACCTTAAATTGTATTATGAATCTGCTTGTTTGGTATGGATCACGGACTGGATGAGATTGGATAAGCAAGAGGTATTAGAACTAGAAGGACATGACAACAGATTTGGCTGGCACACATATCTATGGTACGGGAAAGGGAAGGTTCATAGAAGTTTTTACAACCATATATAATCAGGAAATCACTAATGAGAGTATGGGAGAGATACAAAGACTTATTGGAACAAAAGACCCCGTGGTGGCTTTCACCACATGAATCATTACCGCTCAAACCACTTGGAAAGAAAGGAAAATGGCTCACATATGTTGATTTATTAAAGGACCATGATGGGGGGGGGGGGGAATTTACCCACATCTAAGTTGATGATGCCAGCCGTGTTAAGAAAGATCTCTGTCCTGGACACTCAGAGTCAAAGAGACATACGTTATCTTCCCTTCAGAAGAAGATAAGAAGAGCTCCGCTCGGAGTTGTGGAGGGAGAGCAATAGAGAGAGTGCATACCCTCCAAGTGTCCCAATTTTCCAGGGACAGTCTCAGAATTATGAAAGCCATCTCAGGATCTGATCTGATCCCGGAATGTCCCTGCTTGTTGTGTGTGTGTCCCCCCCCCCCCGGTGCTGCTGAGCTCAGGGAGGAAGATGGGCCAGCTTTTGTCCTTCAACGTGCTGCCATCTGCCTTATTGCTTTTTTTATATAATATTTTTTAATGATTTTAACATATAAATTATAAAGTGTACCACAAAACTTATCACTTATACAATCTTTTTAGACTTGCATCAGCACTTCTGATAATCCACCATTTTATCCACTTCTTATTCATTTCTTAACTTTATATTGCCTTTAATTCTCTTAACAAATTATCCTTCCCCTTATCTGTTTTTGCGATACTTCCAACAATACTCCTCACAGAACTTCTTGCAAACCTATAAACGTCGTCTGATCTTCACAAATACTTTTCAAATAGTCTGTAAATTTACTCCAGTCTTCCGTGAATTTCTGGTCCCGCCGGTTTCAAATTCTTCCTGTTAGTTTATCCAGTTCTGCATAGTCCATTAACTTCACCCTCCATTCTTCAATTGTTGGTAATTCTTCTTGCTTCCATTTTTGGGCCAATAATATTCTTGCTGCTGTTATTGCATATAAAAAGAGCTTACATCCTTTTCTATTTATATCACTCCCCACCATACCCAGTAAAAATGCTTCTGGCTTCTTTATAAATGTATATTTCAGCATTTTTTTTCAACTCATTATATATCATCTCCCAGAAGCATTTCACCTTTTTACATTCCCACCACATGTGATAAAATGTTCCCTCTTTTTCTTTACATTTCCAACATTTATTACTGACTTTGCCTTATTGCAGGGCAGATTTGAGGGTAAATCATGCGTGGAACGAGTCTACCCCTGCGGCTTGATGGAAGTAGAAATTGTCTCTCGTGTCTTGTTATGTTGCCGTTTCTACGGGGATATAAGCTCGGTATTTATCACTCCTGTTATACAAAAATCTCCAAATGGGTCCAAACTTCAATTTCTAAAACTCCTGGTAGAGGACAAGGATCTAGAGATCATGCTAAGGGTGGCCAAATTCTGTGCAACTGCCATAAAACTTAGGGAACAAGCTGTACTGCTAAAATGATTAAGGTTTTAAATGACAATTTTAGGTTATATTTTAGTGATCAAGTCCCAGAATGGACCATAAGCTTTCCTCGGGCAATTTTGCTGACCAGGATAGCTGGCAGGCTCAGAACCATTCGAAAAACATCAGCATTAAAAAATATTATGAGACTTATTACAAGTTAAAAGAAAACAGTGGGGGTTTTTTATGGGGGGTGCCCATTATATTGCAGCAAATAAATCCCCTTCCCTATTTTTACCCCACTTCCTTCACTCCATGCAGGGTCTGTACTGCTGACACTGTTGGGACACAAAAAGTGGGACTCCATTTAACACATAAAAAATATGTTGACATCGATGTCTCACAGAAAAGGGTGAATCTTGTTTGCAAAAGGACAAGAGATCATGGTAGGCATCGTGGGCTAGATGTAAGCCAGGACTCCTCAACCCCAGATAAGGCATTTGTCTTCCTTGTGGGAGCGCAGCACTAGGACGCACAAAGAAGAACTGATTAGGGAATGACTTTGCAGAATGTTTTTCCATTAGGGCTCTTCACATCGTAAAAGGTGGGTCTCTGCTACAGCAATGTGCTTCCTCTGGGCTTTGCACTTTTTTTTTTAGAAAAAGAAGAAATGCCGTTTTTGCCCTAGAAAAGAATAATTTTCCTTTGGGGGAAAAATAAAATCTATTTTTACAACAGTTAGCTCGGAATGCATGTGTGTGTTTTAAAGAAGTCTTTTAAAGCATTAAAACAAAGACAAATATTTTATTTTTTCAACTACCCCTTCGAGACCTTGATCTTCAGCAGAGACATAAAATGTGCATGAGCTATTACTGCTGCAAGTTAGAAGAATGAACTTTATATTTTCAGACAACAAATTAGCTGGGGAGCTAATTTGTATTTTCTAACCAGAACAAAGCCTACTGCCTTTCGACTAGAATAGGCTTAAAGGAAAAACTGCAGTAATTAGTCACTTCGTGCCCATACTACTGCACTTAAGTAAATATTCACTATTGGGGGCAGCCTGATACAAAGTCCTCCAAGGCCAGGGGGAAGCCTGGAAGTTCTCATCATAGGAGTTTGACACGTGTGTGTGTGTGTGTGTGTGTGTGTGTGTGTAAAATCTGTGCACATTTGTTCGAGGGGAAAAGTCAAGTAACAGCTTTAGGTCTCTGGCACCTTAGGCAAAACATTAAAACGCTAAAATGTCCTGGAAGCAGGCAAACGACCAACTAGGTGTGTCATTCTCATCCTCTGCAGTCTGCCTTATCCTCCCATCATTACCCATGATACCAAACCTGCTGGATTTTTTGTTCATTATATTATTATTATTATTATTATTAATTTCAATTTATACGCTGCCTTTTATCAAAAGATCGCAGGGCAGAGTCCAACTTTAAAAACACATTACACACATCAATGAGAAAAACATCCTGGAAGAAAGCCTAATAATAATAACAAAAGTCATCAGAATAACAGTCTGCATGATTAAGCTTGCCTGATACCCTCCTGATCGAAACATTTCAATGTGTTCAGGGAGCAGTTCTTAATCCCCCCCCCCCCCGGACCACCTAAGGGGTCTCAGAAGACCACTTAATAGACATCTTCCTTCATTGCCACCACCGTTGTCAAAAACAGGGCCATGCTATGCAAATCACAGACCCCGGGCCAGATTACTGACGAGGAAGGAGCCTTTTAGCTAGGAGATGTCCAGGAAGAATTAGTAGGAGTGCACCAGCATTGCATTAGGAAAGTCATCGGCCCTTGGCTTTGTCAGCCTGCTTGAGGCAGTCCTGACCAGGGGGAGATCTATCAACCTCCACTGTTGGGGGCAGGGTCAAAACCAGATTCTCAGTTGTTCCACCCCCTTTCTGCAAGGCAACTGAGTGGCTCGAGAACTTATGTGTTAAGGCATTAGAAACCACATGGAGATGCGGTGGGGACATCATGAAGGAGGAGCCTTTGGTGCAAGCTTCAAGGCATGTGTATTAATTTTAAAAGGTACATTGGACCCTTGTGAAGCCCAGTTTAAATTAAGCTATGGCAGACATTGTTATATTTCACTATTAATTTCTTCCATCATGGAACCCAAGGTGGCAAGCACATGACTCCCAAGACAGTCACCCATCCAGGCACTGACCAGACTCAGACTTGCTTAAGATACGAACTCATGTGCTCCCAGACAATACTCTTGAGATGATCTACATATAGTTGGAAGGGATCCCCAGTGCTCAGCTAGTCCACCTCCCCGCAATGCAGGAACCTCAGCTAAAGCATCCATGACAGATGGCCATCCAACCTCTACTTGAAGACCTCCAAGGAAGGAGAGTCCACCATCTTCCATCCCACGATCGAACAGCTCTTACTGTCAGAAAGCTCTTCCTGATGTTGAGTCAGAACCTCCTTTCTTGGAACATGAAGCCACTGGTTCGAGACCTACCCTCCAGAGCAGGAGAAGGCAAGCTTGTTCCTGCCTCCATGTGACTATTTGGAGATGGCTCTCATACCTCCTTTCAGTCTCCTCTTTCCCAGGCTAAACATACCAAGCTCCTTCAACCACTACTCATAAGGCTTGGCTTCCAGTCCCTCGATCATCTTGGTCGTCCTCCTCTGCACACGTTCCAGCTTCTCAACATCCTCCTTAAATTGTGGCATGGAGAACTGGATGCCAGAAGAGCAGCCAGGCGATGCTCTTACGGTGTGGGTATGTGCCTACGTATCAAAGATATCGGAGATATTATAAGCGCAGCATCTTTAGTCCTCCATTGGGAGACGATTACTTTTGCATTTTCCTCTGCAGAGTCATCAAGCCTGTAGTAGGAACATGATTAATTATGTCTCTTCTCTCATTCTTTGACGTTTCTGCTTGAAGTTGTTTTCACCTTCTCGTCTGACCTGCCTCTTTTCTTCTCTTCTCCCCTCCTCAGCACTCTTTGGGCCAGATTATGATCTCAGCATCATGCTGTCACTTAGATTAGAAACTGGCGAGGTGCCTCGACTTTTCTTTCCTCCGCTTGATGATCTGCTTCTCTCTTTTAAAAAAACCAGTCTTCATTGTCGGCTCCCTCAGTGGGAGGTAAACGTCTCAGGTATCCTTGACTACAGCTCAACCACACATTCCCCAATTGCTGGCCAGCTGGAGCCATTCCTAGGGCGACGCCACCTTGGAAATGGAAGGGGGTGGCCTCTCATTGCCATCAACAGAGGGACATGTTGGCACATCAGAGATAAACATGCTCTCTCTGGCCACTTTGGGGAGGGGGGCTTCTACCAGGCCTGATGCTGCTGCAATGGGTTGAGGACACGGGTAGCATGGAGAACAGTCCAAGGAGAGAATGAAAAATACAGTGAAAAACAGGGACCAGATTTATCTTCTCGGCAATGCCACTTCTGTGCCAAATGGGCCTGAGCTGATATTGCAGTCACAGCTAGCTTGGAGGTGGGCCCAGGAGAACTTCTCAATGCAAAAATGGGTACAGCGTGAGCAGTCTGCAGCAACAGCTCTGCTGTTAAAAAGGAAACGAGTCTAGCCATTGGCTTGCTTTCGAATTTTGCTCTTGCACTTTAGCGTAAAAGCCAACTATTGCATGTAAGCAGTCACATTTCAATATCAGCTCTGTGCACACGAATGCCACCAGTGTATGTTAAGTATGGAAACAATGGGTTAACAAAGGCCTTTTCAGAAATCAGGCGCTGCAAGAGCTGGTGTATTTGTTCAGGAAATGCATGTGGTGGAACATTGAGGGGCACTATTCCATTTCAGATGGACAATTATGGGCTTGAATCGATTCCCTCATCAAAGTGTGTTGCATGTGGAAAGGGAACGTGGCTTAGAGAAGGCTGTTTGGATCCCCGTGATTAAAGGTACTAGGATATTCAAAGTCTGGCATAGGGAGATTTCAAAATTTATCTGGCAGGGGAAGAAACCCAGAATAAAATTCAAATTGTTGACAGATGTGAAGGAAAGGGGAGGCTTCGCCCTGCCAGATTTGAAACTATATTATGAGGCATCTTGCCTATGCTGGGTAAAGACATGGATTAATCTGGAGGATAGAGAAGTGCTGGACTTAGAAGGTCATGACAACCGATTCGGGTGGCACGCCTACCTGTGGCACGGGCGGAAGAGATCGCACAAGGAATTCGGAAACCACATATTCAGGGGCCCACTGATTGAGGTATGGGAAAGGTACAAAGACGTGCTAGAACCTAAAACACCCCACTGGCTGTCACCATTAGAAGTTATGTCCGTTAAAAAGACCAATATGAGGGCTAACTGGGCCACATACGAACAACTGTTAATGAAAGAGGAAGGAAAGTGGAAAATGAGGCCGTATGAGCAGGTTAAAGACCAAGTTTATGATTGGCTCCATTACTTCCAGACAAACGATATGTTTAGGAAAGATTTCAAAGATAAAGGATATGTTGACAAAAACTCTAGATTCCAAACTGAGATCCTGGAAAACAATACAAAAACTCTGTCTAAAATGTACAATCAGTTACTGGACTGGAACCTAATTGACGAGGAAGTTAAATCGGTAATGACACACTGGGCCAAAGACTTTGGCCGTAACATCTATTTTGAAGAGTGGGAAAAACTATGGAAACAACATCTTAGGTTTACGGCTTGTGTGTCACTTAAGGAAAATTTAATGAAAATGTTTTACCGCTGGTATATGACTCCCATCAAATTAGCCAGAATGTACGGATCCTGTAACAAATGCTGGAAGTGCAAGGTGAGGGAGGGGACATTCTACCATATGTGGTGGTGTCAGGGAACTGCCATCGGAAGGACAGGAGGTGCAGAGGCTCAATGAGGTTGAAAGAGAGGTTGCAGCTGAAGAGGGAACCAGTAGGTGGCGAGCAGTAACTCCTAGGGAAAGTGAGTCGGAGGGAGGGCTCAGAGATGGTTCCAGCGAAAACAGTGGAGAGGTCTCAGGACCTCCTATAGGGACACCCACTCCTCGCCGGAAACTGTCACGCAGGGAGGCCAGGAGACGTGTTTCCGTAAAGGAGCTTTTATGTTGGAAGCGTTTCCGAAAGCAACCACTTTCGGATTCTGCCAGCGATTGACGCAGCCATGCAGGAGGGGCTCCGTCACAGGCAGAGGTTTGAAAACCTGGTCAAACTCTGAGGGATCTGGCTTTTACGCACAAGCAGCTTATCATCCCATTACAGCAATCCGAAAGTCTTCGAAAGCCAGCTTGTGCAGGCAAAGGCATCATGAGTGAACCAGCCGGAACCGGAGTAACAGGAGCAGCTGGAGGAGGTCCAAGCCTGGAAGAAAGGTACAGGGCGTTGGAGCTCCAGCTTGCCATGCAAACGGCGAGGCTTGAGGAGAGGAGGGCTCAGGATGCAGAAAAGGGAAAGGAGAAAACCACCTCGCTCGCCAGAAAGGTACCGGGGTTGGTGCAGAAATTCGGGGGGGACCCCAGAAGTTATCATGCCTTTAGAACTGAAATGCAGTACGCTCTCAACCTGCAGTATGATGACTTCCCCGACGAGGAGTCGCGAGTGGCTTTTGTTATTGGCCATCTCGAATCGGGGGCGAAGGACTGGGTTAGACCCTTGATGGCAGTGAATAATGAGGTCCTAAAGGACACAAGGAAGTTTTTTCGTGCCATGGATCTGATGTTTTCCAGCGACATTGAGCAGGGAGTGGTACGAAGACAGTTAATGGCTTGCAAACAGGGGAGCCGATCTGTTCGAGAGTACTGGACTGAATTTACTATGTTGATTCATAAATTGGGGTGGGACCTATCGGCGGAACCCATTCAAATGCTTTTCGAAGAGGGGCTTTCTTCGGCTGTGAAAGATGAACTGTCCCGGGGGCCCAGGGCGGAGTCTATGGATCAGTTGACCAAATCCGCGCTGGCCATAGGAGCGCGCCAGGAAGCGAGGGCTTTGGAAAGGCGGGAAGGGAAAGGAGAGCGTTGGAGGGAGCTTCGCATTCCTGAGATTCCAGAGCCACCTTTCCCGCCGGCAGAGCCGATGGAAGTTGGAACAGCGCGGGCGCGCGCAGTTTCAAATCTCAGTGATGGGCGGAAGAAGGAGGGAAAGAGCGCCAAAAAATGTTATCTCTGCCAACAGCCAGGGCACTTTGCCAGAGTCTGCCCACAGAGAAAGGAGTGGCAAGGAATGGCAGGGGCTGTTGGGGGGAAAAGAGGATGAGAGCACGGAGCAAGTAAAAGCCAACGCCTGGCTGCCACTGTCGGGGCACAGCAGCCAGGCCAAAGAGCAGTGAAAGTGCCCACGCCAGAACCACCCAGACCCGCTTTAGTGATAGAGGTGTCTCTAGAGTTGCCAAACGGGCACCCTCTACAGATCAAGGCGCTTTTGGATTCAGGCAGCTCCTGTAATTTTATGAGTAAGGAGTTTGCAGCTGAGCATCAGATACAGACTATCCCTTTAAGTAACCCCTTGCAGGTGACCACGATTGATGGCAGAGAACTGCTGGGAGGAGAAGTTAGCCAACAGACTGTCCCGATGATAATGAGGGTGGCAAGGCACACTGAACAGATAGCGTTTAATGTGGCCACCTTGGGAGGAGCTCCCATCATTTTGGGGATGAGCTGGCTGGCGCTACACGATCCACTAGTGGGTTGGCATCAGAGGGTGGTCTCCTTTGGGTCAGCGCACTGCCTAGAACACTGCAAGCAGGGGAAGGTTCCGGGAGGAGCCAGAGTTGCCCTAGCCGGAATGGAAGTAATGGATAAAGGGAAGGTGCCCCCGCAATACGCAGATCTCAGCGACGTGTTCAGCGAGAAGGAAGCTGACCAACTACCCCCGCATAGACCCTTTGACTGTCAAATCAATTTACTCCCTGGGGCACAGCTTCCTGTAGGCAAGTTGTACGCCATGTCAGACAGAGAGATGCAGGAGCTAAGGGAGTTCATTGACAAGAACCTGAAGAGAGGTTT
Source organism: Podarcis siculus (assembly GCA_034642415.1). NCBI lineage: Eukaryota > Metazoa > Chordata > Lepidosauria > Squamata > Lacertidae > Podarcis > Podarcis siculus. The sequence continues at coordinate 2,202,354 of JAXCMG010000063.1, read as the reverse complement.
CATCAGAGAGTCCAGAGCGGTGGGAGGTAGCCCGGTGTTTTTTGTGGATAAAAAAAACACGGATAAGCCGAGACTGGTGTGTGACTTCAGGGGGTTAAACGCAGTGTCAGAACCTTTGGCTTTTCCCATGCCCAGGATTGATGACATTTTGACCAGGGTACGGAAGGGAAAGATTTTTACAAAGCTGGACCTAAGGGGGGCGTACAATCTGATACGTATAAGGAAAGGGGATGAATGGAAAACCACCATGTTCACCCCTTTAGGGGCATTTGAATATTTAGTTATGCCATTTGGATTACAAGCAGGGTCGGCGTGCTTCCAAGCTTTTATGAATCACGTACTGGGGCCTTTGCTGTACAAGAATTGTGTGGCCTTCCTAGATGACGTGTTGGTGTACTCTGAGAATGAGGAGCAGCATGTAAGAGACGTCAGAGAAGTGTTGAGCAGGCTGCAGGCCAACCGGCTGTGGGTGAAACTGGAGAAGTGTCAGTTTCATACCAAGGAGGTGGAGTTTCTGGGGTACCGCCTGTCCGACAAGGGATTGGCCATGGACCCCGGCAAGGTCCAGGCAGTACTGGAATGGAAAACACCCAAAACAAAGAAGGATGTGCAGAGGTTCCTAGGGTTTGGGAACTTTTATCGTAAGTTCATTCGAAACTTTGCCCACCTGACGGCGCCCATTACGGACTGTCTCAGCAGTAAAAAGAAATTCGTTTGGACTGAGGAGGCGGAGCGAGCCTTTGAGGAACTGAAAAGGGCCTTCGCCTCGGAGGAGCAACTTCTGCATGTGGACTTACAAAAAAAGATGAGGGTCGAAACAGACGCATCAGACAGAGCCATAGGGGCGGTGCTTCTTCTGCAGCCAGGGAAGGAGGAGTCAGAGTGGAGACCGTGTGCTTTTTTTTCGCGGAAACTGAACAAATCCGAGAGGAATTACACGGTGTATGACCGAGAACTTCTTGCTATTCATGAGGCCTTCCGGAAATGGAGGCACCTGCTAATTGGAGCACAACATAAGGTGCAAGTGTGCACTGACCACAAGAATCTAGAGTATTGGAGAACGGCACGAGTGCTCAACCAACGGCAGTTGAGATGGGCTCAGGAGTTCTCCAAATTTAACTTTGAGATTTGTTACGTGCCAGGCCCAGAGAACGTTAGGGCGGACGCTCTCTCACGCAAACCTGAATATTTGGAGGGGGAGGGAGCACCCGAAGAAAGACATGTCATTCCAGAGGACCGCTGGGTGTGTGGGGCGGCATTGGTGGGGCACAGAGAACTGGTAGAGGGAACGGAGAATGATGAATACGCCCAGGACAAACTCAGGGGTCTCAGGAGGGAGGGAGACAAACCCGGAGGTTTTGAGGAGAAAAACGGGGCGTTGTATTACAAGGGGGCGTTATATATACCGGAAGGAGATTTGAGAGAGAAGGTACTCAAGCAGCTGCACGATAGCCCCACCGCAGGGCATTTTGGGCAACACAAAACCATGTGGCTGGTTACCAGGGAATTTTGGTGGCCCAAGGTCAGGGAAGATGTGCGGGAGTATGTGAGAGGGTGTGATCAATGCCAGCGAGCCAAAGGGGAGAGGCGGGCGCCGGCAGGGTTATTAGAACCGCTACCCACACCTGAAAGACCATGGGAAGCAGTGGCAATAGATTTTATGACTGATCTGCCAAAGTCCAGAGGGAAAACAGCCATCATGGTTGTGGTAGACCTGTTAACCAAAATGGCCCACTTTATAGCCTGCTCACATGCTGTCACAGCGGAAGAAACAGCGAAGTTGTTTGTAGAACACATCTTTAGGTTGCACGGGGCTCCATTGAGGGTGGTCTCTGACCGCGGCAAACAATTTACTTCCAGGTTCTGGAGAAAGCTCATGAGCTTGCTGCACGTGGAAGTAAATTTTTCCACTGCCCGGCATCCTGAAACCAACGGGCAGGCGGAGAGAGCAAATGGCATACTCCAACAATATCTGAGGTGTTATGTCAATGACAGAGAGAATGACTGGGCCGAAAAGTTGGCGCTGGCAGAGTTTGCCTACAATAATGCAGAGAATGTGTCCACAGGGATGAGCCCCTTTTTGGCCAATTACGGGTGTCATCCCAGGGCATTCCCAGGGGATGGAGGGGAGAGATGGAGCGTCCCAGCGGCCGAACATTTTGTAGAAGAAATGGAAGCGATCCATCATCAGCTCCAGCTCAACTTAGAAAGGGCCAAGGCACAATATAAGGAGCAGGCAGACAAGAACAGAAGGGAAGGTGAGGCCATAAGGGTGGGGGATCAGGTGTGGCTGTCCACCCAAGGGTTGCCGTTCAAAGGGGGGTGTAAGAAGTTGAGACCCAGAAGATTGGGACCCTTTGAAGTCATTCAGCAGGTCAACCCAGTGGCTTTCAAACTCCGGTTACCCAACCACATGAAATTGCACCCAGTGTTCCACAGGTCGTTACTGTCACCATACGGGGGGGACGTGAAGGGGAGCACACCAGGGGACCAGCCTTGGAAGAGAGGGAACGCAGCAACCATGTAGCGGAAATCCTCGATTCCAGGTGGAAGGGAAATCAGGTAGAGTATTTGGTGGCGTGGGAAGGGGAGCCGGAGTCAGAAAACACCTGGGTGACTGCAGGGGAGGTCAATGACGAGGTTTTAACAGAAACGTTCCACCAAAGATTCCCGAGAAAACCACAGCCGGTAGAAAGGTTTAGGAGGGAATACTTCGGCACCACCGACGAGGAAGAGGAAATGGAGGGATTCGCGGAGTCGGATTTGGAAGAGGGAATGGACTCTGATGACGAGGAATACCAAGAGACGAGGAACAGCAGCAAGTGGAGGGAAGTGTTCGAAACTACGGACGATGAGGAAGGTTCTTTCAGGGGTTTTACCTCCTCCCAGCCCGAAGGGGAGGGGACGGGAGGGGGTGAAGGGGGCCCTGGAGGGGAGGTGGATGTCAGGGAACTGCCACCGGAAGGACAGGAGGTGCAGAGGCTCAATGAGGTTGAAAGAGAGGTTGCAGCTGAAGAGGGAACCAGTAGGTGGCGAGCAGTAACTCCTAGGGAAAGTGAGTCGGAGGGAGGGCTCAGAGACGGTTCCAGCGAAAACAGTGGAGAGGTCTCAGGACCTCCTATAGGGACACCCACTCCTCGCCGGAAACTGTCACGCAGGGAGGCCAGGAGACGTGTTTCCGTAAAGGAGCTTTTATGTTGGAAGCGTTTCCGAAAGCAACCACTTTCGGATTCTGCCAGCGATTGACGCAGCCATGCAGGAGGGGCTCCGTCACAGGCAGAGGTTTGAAAACCTGGTCAAACTCTGAGGGATCTGGCTTTTACGCACAAGCAGCTTATCATCCCATTACAGGTGGGAATGCCAAAAGGTCAAAGAGTTTTGGGATAGTGTGTATAATGAAATAAAGAAAATCTTAAGTTATACCTTTGTTAAAAAACCCGAGGCATTCCTGCTGGGATTGGTAGGAAAGGAGATAAAAAGGAAAGACTATAAGCTGTTCCAGTACGCAACAACGGCAGCAAGGGTCCTGTTAGCCAAAAACTGGAAGTCAGAGGGTTTGCCGACAATAGAGGAATGGAGATCAAAATTATTAGACTACGTGGAGATGGATAAGATGACAGGGAAAATCAGATATATAAAAGACCAGAGGTTTATAAAGGATTGGGAAAGTTTTACGGAATATCTGGAAAATCTAAGCGACGGTCAGATAACACTAGTGGGTTTTAAGGGAGCTCTGTAAGAAGCAAAGGGTACTGTCTAAAGGAAAACAGAGGAACCAGAATGATCAACGACACTACAAAAGAAGAAATGCGGATCTATAGGCTTTTATTAACACGGATGATTTGTGGAAAGGTTGAAGGAAGCCACTTTGTAAACTATGTAAACATTAAGTGGAATATTATAGTTTTGTTTTGTATTTTGATCCATGCAAATTAATAAATATTATGTTGGAAAAAAAAAATAGAGAAGGCTGTTTGGGCTCATCTTTGGGCCAAAGACGAGTCTGAAAAGAGTGGAGAAACTGCAGAAAATTTGACGAAAATAGTATTCCCTTTTGTTGGAGAGGTGGGCATTTCTACAACATGCCCTGTGTGTTTGGGACAGGGTGGGCTATAAAATTAAATGAGTGGGTAATGATTGGCTGTGGTCTCCCATGACATCTGGTGTACACACAGCAATAAACCTATCATATCCTCACACGTGAAGATACATACCAGGACTTATGTTAATAACCTACACATAGATGTGCAAGGATGCTGCAATGTATGGAGGAAACCATGGTTCCGAACAAGATGATCCATGCAGGTACATGTCACATTCTCTTGGAGGATGGATGGAGAGGTGCAGAAGACAACCTGGGAGGCCATGATTAGGAGAAAGGGAATAGTAGTGGGGAAGGTGTTCTTAACTCTCCCCCAAATTATCAATCAAAATTGTCTCCCGAGGGAGCAGAAAAGTGTGGGAAAGTTTATATAATTTAGCAGAGTTTAAATGATCCTGTTTGAGTTTATGCAGCGACAAGCTCGTTTGAGTCCTATCAATAATTATACCTTCCTGGTTGGTAATCCCTTTTGGTCCCTCTTAAAGAAAACACACATGAATCTGAATCACATTAACATAAACTAATTCACTTTCAGATTCATTCAGGTTGACAGAGTTGTTCCTGAAGGCAGGCTTAGGTTACATAAGAGATAAACTATATACTAGATAGTAGTGAGTCATGCGAAGACTGCATCCGAGCAGTTGCCAGTTAACACTCCTTGCAGCAACCGACCAACCTGCCTGCCTGCCACACAGAGGCAGTTAGTCCTCTCTCGGAATGTTGGACTTGACTGACAGCTTTATATCCCACAAAAAGACTATCTATTTATGCGACCACGGCTGCGTTGCTGTTATTGGCCCAGAGATGGAAAGAAGATAAAGTCCCTACCAGAAAAGAATGGCAGATTAAGTTGATGGATTATGCCAAAATGGCCAAAACGACCAGAAGAATCGGAAATCAGGAAGACCAAAATGTTAATAAGGAATGGGGGGGAATTTATAACTTACCTTAAAGACTATTGTAAATAGTTGAAATCATTAGTAGCATTGGAATATCACTTGTAGTTTAATGGTGAATTTAGTGGATATTACGGAGAGATAAAAGATTTGGATTGTTATAAAAGATGAAAGAGGAAATGATTAACAGTAGGACCCACAAAGGGGTGGAGGGAAGTCTTGAGAGATTTCTTGGAATCTTGTTTTAATGTTGTATGTTGGACTGTAAAATTTTCATCTGAAAAACCAAATAAATACATTTCTTTTAAAAAATGCCAAAAAAACACCACCACCAGAATTGTCTCCCACACACTGCTCTTCCTTCCATGGGAAGGAAAATACATTCTCTTTCCTCCACTGGAAGAAAAGCTGCTGCTGGAGCAGGGTTTTCAATGAGAGAATCAGCCAAGGGGTTGAGGTTCAGTACCACTCCAAATACACACCAGTTCTTCCCCTTCCAACCACAACCTTGTATTAAAACAAACGAAGGCTATAAACAATGGTACATTTCTTTGGGCCCGCTGTGATGCTCAGAAACTGTACTAATGGGAATGGGAATAGCGCATTGTGGAGCCACTTCGCCTGCAGGAAGCAGCTCAGGAGTGCAAATGCCTTTCCGAGGAATCAGCCCTGAAGCACCATGCAACAAATACGCGGCGCTGTGGGTTTTGCCAGATCTAATCTTCCATTCCTTTACCCACTGGTGCAATTTACTTTGAAGTTGCAGAAGCCAGGCTTAAGCTCCAGTGATATCAGGAGATGACATCAACATTGTTCTTCCACTTAAATTGCAAAAGGTCCTGAAACTGCCAGAGGATTGCCTCATGCCTTACAACCTTCCTGGCAGCCAGAAGTGTCTCTGATTCCAGAAAGATAAGGAGCTGCTGGGCTAACAACTCAAGCTCTCAGATGTTCCAAGTCCAGCCTTGTGACCACATTGCCTTTTTCCAGCATCTAACTGAGGCTTTCTGGAGGCGAAGATATGAGCTACATTGAGGGATGCTGCCTGGGATCCTGTACTTGTCCTTGCCTGGTTTCCTGCCTTGGCCCCGTTGGACTGATTCCTTGTGGAATCCTTGGATTCGGGACCAGACCTGGACCGCGTTGCTCAGGTTAACCCCCAGGCCCAGCACACAACATGGCATTTCTCATGCTGATTTCTGATGGCTGCACCTAGCTATAAAATAAGCATAGCTGCAATCAGGCTGGCATGGTTTTGGTCAGGAAAAAGCAGGACTCCGTACAGCTAAGAATACAACTGAGAATGTTCATTACACTGCAACGGTTCAGAAATCGCAAATTTGGTTTGGATTTGTTTGTTTGGCTTTTGCTGATAAAAACAGTCTTTTCTTATAAGTCAATTTTGAGAATATATTTGTCTGCACTGTAAGTTTGAGATAAAGATATTAGTTTAAAAACCACCCGTGTCCATGCAAAGTGGGTGCAATCACTAATTTCTGGACGGATTTCTGCTGTTAGTCAAACTCCCTTTTGTAGTCAAAGCACAACTTTTGATGCTGAATTAGTGCAGGGAAGCACATCAGTGGCCCATAGCAATGGCAACATGGGTCTCATTTTGTGGGGCTTACAGGACACCCCCAGGCACAGCGCACCCCTTCTGACTTGACCTGTCCTGCTGCACCAATAATAAATAAATAAATAAATAAATAAATAAATAAATAAAATTTATTTATTTATATCCCGCCCTCCCCGGCCAGGGCAAGGCTCAGGGCAGCTAATACCAGTAAAATTACAGTAAAAACATAATAGGAGGGAAAACCAACCAATTTAAAATACAGGTTAAAATGCAATTTAAAAAGCAGCCTCATTTTAAAAGTAGCCCATAAATCAAAACCGTAAGGGAAGGGAAGACATAAGGGTCAGACTGAGTCCAAACCAAAGGCCAGGCGGAACAGCTCTGTCCTGCAGGCCCTGCGGAAAGATGTCAAGACCCGCAGGGCCCTAGTCTCTTGTGACTAGTTGAGACCAATCTAATCACCTTGTGACCTCCAAAGTGTTGTCATTTGTGGACCTTAAGGTCCTCCGCTGGGTATACCAGGAGAGGCGGTCCTGTAGGTCTGCCAAGAGTGGAAAAACAAAGCTAGCACTGTTCTTTTGCTATTGTGTTCTCCATCTCCACTGGGTACCAAGAACTAAGGCTTCTTTTCAGCCAGAACTCACAGGAACTCATTTCCAGCATCTCTCAGGTGGGCCCCATTGTGATCATGAGAGAGCAAGAGAAGAGTTCAGGGAGAGTCCTGGCACCTCTTTTTCTAGAAAAAAATAGCACTGCCAAGGAGTGGCCCCCTTCTTGGCACCTAATTTAGAAAACCATCCTCAGGGCCATTTGAGTAGTGTGTCTCTGCATTAGTATATACACAAAGTATCAAATGTAGTGACAGTAATAATAATACAACAAAACACCACCACCACAAACATACTAGTGGATAAATGCACAACTCTATCTTAGCAAGTTACATGTGCAGTAAACGTTCATTTATCCAGTCTGTATAACGTTTACTGCACATGTAACTTGTTAAGATAGAGTTGTACATTTATCCACTCCATGTTTACAGTATCTCCAGGCTTTGTCTTGCACATGGCACCTTAGTATGTTTGTTGCTTGAATGGTTACAAGTCTATCTCTATTCTATTATTCTAGTAAATTTGGTTTTATACTTATAAGCCAGTTTGTGTTGTTGTTGTTTATACTTATAAGCCAGTTCGTATTATTGTCTCTGCATTAGTACATCAGCAGGGCACTTTTGGTCCACCTTGACAAAATCTGGTTGTCCCCCCCCCCCAACTTCATTTAACAACTTGAAGAATTCCTTCTGTTAAGTGAGTAATCTTTACATATACCATGATCAACCTGCACAGCAGTATTTTATCCCTTCAATTGTACTTTATGATTTCACATATTTAATTTATCTCTTCCGAGGGATTGTGCCTTGCCACTCTCATTTTACAGCCAGAATACTTATGGCTGACATGTATTCCTCTGCAATATTTTATGCAAGAGGAAGGTCTCTGCGCAGACACTAAACCAATGGTCCCCAACCTTTGGTCCTCACCTCTGGAGAGAATGAAATAAGCCACTTATGAGTCAAACCCGGACTCCTTCCTGTGGATTCAGCTGAGTTTAGCACAACCATTCAAGATACAACAGGCTTCTAACCCCCAAACGACATCAGCTCACAGTACGATTTGTAGGCAACAAAAGTAATCAGTGCTTTGACTCTTAACGTTTTATTTTGCCCAAGAGATTAGTTTCATGTCTCCCCTTCCTGTATCCTTTCAACTGAAATGGTCATTCAGTTTGATTTCTGCTGAGTTCAAGGCCAGCCTAGGCAAGATGCTGTGGAGAGAAGCTCCCCTCTTAGGTCTGTTCTGTTTATTCCCCAGCAGAGATAAAGGGCAGAAGGACTGCGGATTCATCTTGAATATTGGGGAAAGGGTGCAACTGGACAAAGGTGTCCGAAACAGAAACTGGAGGGGTGAAAATCTCCGCTCTTTGTGCTCCCTTTCCAGCTGTGTTCTTTTGACTCCACAGAATCCTGACCATGTTGAATCAGAAGACCTATTAGATTAAATAGGCTTACTCCCAGGTAAGCGTTGTTAGGGTTGCACCATAAAATTGTGCCTGGAGTTCAGGGGAAAAACAAACTTCAGACAAATGTGTCCCACACTGCAGCCATAATCTCTTATCACGTTTCACCTCTGCCCTTGCTCACTTCACTTTTAACTGCCCTAGTTGTGAGTGCAATCAGGTTACTACTACTAATAAAAATAAAACTTTATTATTTAAAAGTCTGGGGGTCAGCTTACTGAGTCTAGGGGAGAGACACACTGCAAGTTCCCTGGATCACAGTTCAGACCCTGTGCTTCTTAGGCGATTACTATAGCATGAAGGCAAACTCCAGTTTTTTGTGTATGTGTGCTTGTTTATATTCTTGCATGCTTTACAGAAGACCCCTTCACAACAAGATTCAGATGACCAAGTCTCAGGAGGGAGAGGTGCAAAGCTGCCATGTGGGGACTCACATTTCCTGGGAGTGCTCTGCTGTCCCCTTGCTGGACGGCCCATGGATGAAGCAGAGCTGTCTGTCTCCAGGGTCCATTTCTTATCTTGCATGAAAAGCTTTCTGCAATACCTGAATGTTGTCTCCAGAGATTGGCAGCAAAGAAGTACAGTATTTTCATCCTGTGGCAAAGGTCGGGAACGCTCAGCCCGCTTTGCACCACTGGTGCCAAACATTTAGAGCGTTGTCCCTTATTTTATCAAACCAAGCTTTTGCTACAACAGGCATGGCTCTGTCTCAGGAAATGTTTAATCATGCAATCCCTCCCCCCTCCCCCCCCAGTATTTTCTCGATGACAGACTTTCAAAAAAACGAAACAACCCCCAACCGAAAATCTTAGGATGCTGTGTGCTCCCTTGTCTGGGTGAAATCACCCAGTGATAGGAGGATCACTCCGTTAAAGTGGTCCTGGCATACAGATTCTAGCCAGAGAGGATTCTCTTTAAATCCTAGGCTTCTGGAAGTGATTGACAGGGTGAACGAAACACATTAGCCAGGATGGGTTTGCTGATTTTAAAACGCTTGTGGAAAACACCTTATTGACACTGAACTCAGGGCAGAATTTACTGCTGAACACGATGCTTAGTTTTACAGACTTCTAATTAAAAATGGGAGTGGGAAGAGGGCATGTCCAAAAGGGAAGGTTTGCATCCATTAAAACAATTCAGAGGGAAGGGAAAACTCAGCTCCCCAGCAGGAAAAAAACCGATTCATGAGCACAGTCAGTTCCAAAGCATCTCGTGAGTTTTAGGAAGCAGAGCAAGCAGGAAAGAAACACGGCAAATGACACCACTTACTTTCGCTAGCCCTAAGCGCCAGATTTAGCCCCAACTTCCCAGCCAGCACCGTAGCAGCCTTGTTAGCATACAGATGGCATTGCTCAGAGAGCTGCGAGGTGCCGTCTCTCTGCTGCCTGTTTTCTCCCGGGGAATGCTTAGTAAACAGCCGCGCTGCCGGACTTGCTCGAGGGGCACTTCAAAGTGGAAAGGGCAGCTGGATGGGGCCCTCCTCCCTTTTGTCCCCGAGGGAAGCTCCCCTTCCACAGATTGGGAAGCCCCCGCTTGAAATTGCAGCAGGCAGAACCAGGACCTGCAAAGCTCAGGTGGCGAGAGCCAAGGTTGCAGGTTCGATCCCCGTCGGGGGCAGATTGCAGGGGGTTGGACTGGATTATCCCGGGGTCCCTTCCAGCTCTGCAATTCACCCGATCTCCTGCCAAGCATGCAAACAAGGGGCCTGGGAAAAGCAGCCTTCGGCCCCAAACCCGCTTCCTCTCGCCTTTCCTTCCGGCAAGCCCCGTCCAGGTTCCAGCACCTTCTTCCCCGACCCTCCCGCGGCCAAATGCAGCCAGGCTCCTCTCCATCTCTGCGCCAGGAGAAGACTCTGCAAACACAGCGGTGCAAAAATGCAGGGGGGGGGAGAAGGCGGGCGCGCATCTCTCTCTATGTGCGTGCGGGTGTGAAATGAGCCCGTGCAAACATCGCGCATCGTCCCAGCTGCTCCGCGCGCTCCTTGCACCGAGAGCAACGCCCGCTCGCCCCGCCGGCCTCCCCCTCGGAGCGGGTCCTCGGCTCCGCCCGCCCCTTCCCGAGCAGCCTCGGGAGCGACTCCGCCTGCTGCTGGAGGGGGCGGGCGGGCGCCGTGAGTGGCAGCGGGGGGCCTCCAATCGGGGACCCCTCTCCGCCCTCGGGGCGGGCGCTCCGTCTCGGCGCCGTCCAGTCGGAGGCTCCCTTTGGGCGGCGCGGGAGGGGGGGCGCGTGGGAGGAGCCGGGGGCGGCGCGGGCGCGGAGGAAGAGGCGGGGATGGCCGCGCGCCGTGAAGTCATCGGCATAATCCGGTGGCTCGCGCTGGATCTACTCCGGGTGACTCAGAGAGAGAGGCAGGCAGGCAGAGGGATCTGGCGCGGCGCTCTCCCCCAGCAAGGTAAACGTCCCCCCGACGCCTCCCGGGCGCATCCTCCGTCCTGCGCTGCGCCCCCTCCGCGGCTCGCCGGATCCTCCACTTCGCTCGGGGCTCCCGCTTCCCCCAAATCGGAGAACCCCCCCCAGCAAGTCCCTTCCCCCTCCCCACGTAAACAAGTCTCCCCGGGGGCCCCCTCCGTAGAGTGCGGGCGACTTCTTCCCGGCGCCCTTGAAGAAGCCAAAGACCCCCAAGAAAGTTTTTTGGGGGGGTCGCGATCCCCCTTCCTTTTCCTATTCTCCCCCTCCCCGGAGGAAAGATCCTGCCGGATCGCGCCCTTGGCTCGCCGCTGACTTTGTGAGTCAGCTGCAGCTGGAGGAGGGAAGGTCGCGGGAGCGAGGAAAAGGCTGCGCGGCGGTCGAGAAGCCGGAGAGAGGCAGCAGCTGCTGCTGCTCCTCGGGTTGCTTCGCTTTCTAAAGCGGAGAGCGACCAAAATAGGCTGCGAAGGGCCGCCGGGTCGGGCTGCCCCGGCCCTCCAGCGCCTGATGGACAGAGCTGCGTTTGGGTGGCTATAAATAAGCAGCGGCGCGCCGAGGAAGAGGAGGATCCCCGCGCCGGATCTGCAGGAGGAATCTGCCCGGGAAAGCGAGGCAGGTGCCGGGGGCGGGGGCTGCAAGTTCGCGCGGCGTCTTGCCCCAAGGAAGGCAACGTCGGGGGGTGGGGTGGTTGCAGGGGTTCCCCGGTCCCTCCCCGGGGTGGAGCTGCCGCCGGGGGCAGGGCGATCCAAGAGGGGAGGGCGGCATTCGGTAGCCGAGCGCAGGAAGGCCACGATAATCTCCCCGCCCGACGGTCACAAACATTACGCACACAAGGCGCAGCAAGGTCTCCAGGGGCCGCTGTCCTCGCTGCCTCCTAGTTGGGCGACTCAAAAGGAGATCTGGGAGGCTGCCCAGCGCCCCGTCGGGGCTCCTTTCCGCTGCTGCGAAGGTGTCGCCGTGCGCATCCCAAAATAGCCTGGCTCCCGCCCCCTCCCTCGGAGCAGGAAGGCGCTGTCTTCTCATGTTTACCCCCCTCCACCCCCAGTACATGCATTCATAATATTTCCGGCGAGGGGGCACAAATCGGCGAACCGTTCTCCCTTTGGAGAGGGCTTTGCGCGCCGGGACGCAGCGGCGCGTTGGTGCGCCCTCCCCCGACGGGCGCCTGCCTGCCTGCTCCTCCCCAGCCCGGTTGATGGCCGTTTCTCGGCCGGGAAGGAAGGGGCGAAAAGTTTTTTGGGGTGGGCTCTGAAGTGCGGGGAGGCGCCGCCGTCTTTGGCGTTCTGGCGTCGGGGGCGGCGGGCGGAGCAGGCGGCCAGCTGGAGGCCGCGTCTCGGTGCGCCGAGCTGGCTGGCTGCGAGAGAGGAAGAGGCGAGGTCTCGGCGCGCAGGCTGGGCTGGCTTTGGCATCTCTCCTCCTCCTCCTCTGCTCTCCTTCCTTCCTTCCTTCCCTCCGTCTGCTCGGAGAACCAGGAAGTCCCCGCGGCCGACGAGGACGCGCCCTCCCGTCTGGCCCGGTGAGCGGGGCGCCGAACTAGGCCTGCCTGCGCCGGGGAAGCGCGTCCGGGGCTCGCCTTCGGGGCTCCCTTCGGAAAGGTAACGCGCCCTGCAACAGCAGCAGCAGCAGCCGGGATCCGCCTCCCCTCCCCCCCGACGGGGGCCGGGACCGAGTGCGCGTTCCGGGGCTGCTCTGCTCGGCTTTTCCGGCGCGCGCGCCCGCGCCCTGCAAACTGGAAGCGGAGGCCTCGGCAACCTGCAAAAGTCCCGGAAGAGTCTCGGATCCGGAGCGAGGTGGCGCGCGCGTGGTCGGTGGGGAGGTCGGGGCGCCGCGACGGGGCGCCCCACGCGAGGATCCCAAGTTGGGCAACTTTGCCGGGGCTCCCGGGAGAGACCCCGAGTCTCTTATTCGTGGCCGACGTCATGGCGCGCCGAGCCCGCGAGGGTTTCCCCAGCCATTTGCACGAGGAAAGAGGAGCCGAGGGACACCTTTCTGGCGACGGGGCGGCCTTGCAGCTTCAAGGGACCGCGCCGGTTGCGTTGCAGCGCCTTGCGGAGTTGCAAAGTTTTGCAGAGCCCCGATTCGGGTTCATGTGCACCAAGAAATGGTGGAGCCGCCGCCGAACTTTGAGGGGTTTTTTTAAATTTTTTTGTGCGCCCTGGCCGTGAACGTGGCCTGTGACCCGACGGCCTTGGGGCGCCCTTGCCTCCTTCTCCGCCCTCGGCGGCTCCCTCGAGGTCCGGGCAATGAATGCAAAGGCCGCCTGGCCTTGCTGCCCTGCTATGCAGCGGCGTGTTAGGAGGTGGGGCAGCTTTTGCTGAGCGAGTTGGCCCATTGTTATGCAAATTGCAGGCACACTTTCTCTTTGTGGACCTAATTGCCCTGCTAGTTTCATTCTTGTATCTCTCCTCCCTCCCTCCTCCTCCTCTCCAGTCCCTTTGTTACTGCAGGGAAGGGGGGGGGGGGAGATATAGCTGCAGCAGGACAAAATTAGAGGCAGATTTTTAAAGTCCATCTGCAATTCATCAGATGCGTAAAACAAAATTCCTTGTTGGTTGTGAGCATTTTGAAGCGCATTCAAAGTTAAGCGTATCGGGTAACAGATGTGGGTTTGACAGAGGTGAAGGCAATGCTTCATTAAGCAGGAATTTCTTCTGTGCTGTGTCTCTGCTTTAAGGACGGTGGGATTTCATGAAAAGTGTTCGCCACCAGAGCTTGTTCAAAGCATCCTTGGATCTCTCCTTTTGTTCATTTCTGCCGTGTCACATCTGAAGAGGGCTTTGACCAACACCTGAGGCTGCAGACTGACAAGGGAAAAAGTCCTCCAGCTAAGAATTTTATATTGTTAGTGCTGGAATTCTATTTAATACACGCTTTTCAAAAGTTTAGCTGGAATTAATACCCACCCTGTTGCATGTGCCGACTTCTGCTTTGCTTTGAAGTGAAGATCACAAACTGCAGAGGGAGGTTTCCTCTGCAAATTTTATTTCTCTTTTAAACCGTTAAACTCCTGGTTATTATTGTTGTAACCTCCGTGATCCGGGCATGAAGACTTCTCAGCTGGCAGCAAATGGGCAGACGGACACAAATCCTTTGAAGTATTTCCAGTGTGTTCCCGTGGTCTCTGCTGTTTGGGAAAACAATTGTGTTTAAAGCTGCCTGCTCCCCCAATTTGCTCAGAGTTAACTTCAGCTGAGATTCTCTCAAGTGATTATTACCTGAAAGCTAATCTGACATTCCTGCAAGGAAAGAAGATGATGTAGCCCTTGTTTTAACCACAGTTCTCAAACGTAATGCGGGGATAAAGTTTGCCCCTGTTAGATTATGGTTCTTAGTGTGAGTTTTTGCATTTTGTAACTTTTTCCCGTGGGACAGCCGCTTGGAAACGCTTGCGGCAGCAACAGAAAGTCCTGTGGCATCTTGGAGACCTGACATATTTTCCACGGGGCGGACTTTTTGAGGGTCAGCCCACAGAAGCGAATGCTATAAAACAGTCTTTATGGATTCCAGAAGAACCCCCAAAACCTCTGGTATTTTGTCACATTGCTTTGGCTTTTTAAGACATAGCTGTCAACTTTTCCTTTTTCTTTCCTATTCGGAATAAGGGAATTTCCCTTTAAAAAAAGGGAAACGTTGACAGCTATGTTGTTCTGAGCTTTGCACAGAGTGATTGATGCTTTGGGCTCCTACTTTTTCATGCCTCCTTCCCAGCAGGCTACCATATTCTCTTAAAGTTTCCAGCTAATGCCTTCTCCATTGGATGTTAGGAGACGGCGCTTGTCTTCTAAATTGGCTTGACGGTCCCTCGTGGCATGGAGCTGCCTGGGTCCTTTGCACGATGCAAAGCTCCTCTTCCGTGTTGCTGTTCCTTCTTGCCCACCTGTTGGCTCTTTGTTCTGCCTCTCAGGCCGTGTCTCCCTCCTGCTTTTTGCAAAATACTTCCTATGCCAGCTGTACTAGGAGACTGTGGAGGGCCGAGGCCCCCCTCCTTCTTCCCATCCCCAGGGAGGCTTGTGGCCCATGCTTTCTGAAACCCGAGTCCTGGCTTGTTTATGAGTCTGTTCCGAGATTATTTGTCGTTCTTGGCGGTTTGTCGTTCTTCTGCTTCCTCTGGGGGCCCTGTCCTAGAGTTTGCAAAATACCAGTTTTGCTCCCAAACGGTAATTATCCCCCCCCCCCTTCTGTAAATTACATCGACACAACGGTTGGAGTTATGGGGGCTGTTATCTAGTCGATCTGCTTTCTAATAATGTGCAGACAATAATCCCTGACGAGCCTTGGAGGAAAATAGATAACGCCCAGCTTTTGTCTGCTTTGGACTTATCCATGTTTTGCAGGATAACTTGTGAAGAGGCTTGTTTGGCGCGAAGGAGTGATGAAATTCAAGGCTCTTCCAGTGTTTTTGCAGCCTTGAGCTGCTCTGTGAAGCTGAGCCTTTGCCAGTTTGAATCAGCTTCTTAGAATGGACTGCCCGGCGCTGTTGGAAGTTTGCCAGGCATGTTTTGCAACTGACGGGGGTCCGCTTGCGACCTCTTGAAGATCTCTGGGGCACAGGTTGGTGGGTTCGCCCGACTATCCCTTTCCAGTGAAGCCTGGGCCTGCCAGAAGCGATGGGGCTTCACGTCAGTGTCAAATCTAGATAGTCCAAAGATTGGTGACCTTCTGATCTGGCCACCCTTGATCTAGAGCCAGAGTAAGGGGGCGCTTTGTCCTTGCTCCCTATTTTGGCGCAGTGGGTGATGTTATGATTGCTTCTGGGAACGTGCCCCATGGGACTTTAAAGCTCCAGAAGAAAAATTGGGGTCCCCCCTGCTCTGTTTGTCAGTGTGCCATCCCTGGAACGTAACTCTCATGTAAATTGCAAGTTAACCTGGACTAAGAAGGGACAGCGGTGGCTGTGTGACCTATTCTTCCTCTCTGCAAAGGTGCTGAATCTAACGCATATTTTTGCCGCTTGTCTTGCGCAGTTCGGCTTCGACCTGCACTGGTCAAGGAAGAGATGCTGGTCCCATGCTCTCAACCAGATGTCAGCAGACCTTTTCAGCAGGGGGCCGGTCCACTGTCCCTCAGACCTTGTGGGGGGCCGGACTATATTTTGGGGAAAAAAATATGAATGAATTACTATGCCCCACAAATAACCCAGCACACATTCTACTCATGTAAAAACACGCTGATTCTCGGACCGTCCG
Organism: Podarcis siculus; assembly: GCA_034642415.1. Lineage (NCBI taxonomy): Eukaryota > Metazoa > Chordata > Lepidosauria > Squamata > Lacertidae > Podarcis > Podarcis siculus. Next base: position 2,186,115 of record JAXCMG010000063.1, on the reverse strand, counting down.
TGGGCCAAATTTAGAAGGCGATTGGGCTGCGTCCGGCCCCCGGGCCTTAGTTTGCCTACCCATGCTCTCTACCCTTGTGCGAGTAAAAATAAGTCCTTATTGTAAATATGCAGAGGTGGCAATCCGACGAATGAGTTCTTGTAACTACATCGGTCTCTTCATATTTCCCCCCCCCCCCATTTGTATTTGCTGTTATTGCTTAGCGAATTTATTGGTTGGAACTCGATAGTCTCTGTGAATGACGGGAACAAACAGAAAATAAACAGGACTGTGCAAGGGGGTTCTGAGATTGCATTCATACTGTGGGCTTTTGCAGCCACTGAATATGCTTCCCAGTGTCTTTTCTAGCTGTTAACATATTATTTCTATAATACAGTGGTCCCTTGGTTCTCAAACGCCTTGGTATTCAGACAACTTGGAACCCAAACACTGCAAATTTGGAAGTGTTCCAGTTAGCGAACTTTTTTTGGAAGCTGAACGTGCTCTGTTTTGAGTGTTACGCTTCTGTTTTGAGTGTGACGCTGAGGTCTGTCTGTTTCTGCTATTTATTTTGCATTTTTGTTTTTGCGGCTCTTTTGATTTTGTGACTGTGTGGAACCCGGATTGATTGATTGTGTGACTGCAATACATCGTTTGTTGCTTTTATTTTATGGATCAGTGGTCTCGTTAGATAGTAAAATTCATGTTAAATTGCTGTGTTAGGGGTTGTTATTAGAAGTCTGGAACGGATTAATCTGTTTTGCATGACTTTCTATGGGAAAGTGCGCCTTGGCTTCCGGAACAGATTAGGTTTGAGAACCAAGGGACCACTGTAATGCACTCTTAATACAAAAACCCAGAGTGCCTTTTTTGGGGTGAATAATATTTATTTGTTTTCCAAATTTTGAACAGATCAATGCCAAATGACATCAAAATTAATGCAATTTTTCCAAAGAGTTGACTTCCCGCGCTTGGTCCTAGATGCATTCCTGCTTTCCCCCATTGCTGGTAAAAACGTACCGTGTGTTCATCCCCATGAGGTTGGGGTCCAGTCCCCACTCGGCCGTGAAGCTGCTGCCGGGGAGCCCCTCCCTCTCAGCCTTGCCTACCTCTCAAGGTTGTTGTGAGGATATAGTGGGGAGAACAACAATATACTCTATTGTGAGATAGAAACGCCATAGGAAATAAACTTCGTGTGGAAATGGCCTTACTCCTAAATGGTGCCATTGTCAAAGCAACCATAAATTAAGTTTCTAATACATCAGAAATGTTGCTTCTGGTGCATAACTCTGGCTAAATCTCAAAGAACATTCTGCACCCATTGCAGGGGTGTGAAGATAACTATTTATTTCTTTCGCACTGGCTAGATAGCAGTTTCTGTTTAAATTTAGCCTTTCTGATAGCAGTTCTGCATTTTCTGGCAGTGCGAGGAGGCTCCCACTACATTGAAATGGCAGTCCCTTGTCTCTTGCAAAACATCTTCCAAGCCACCTTTCCCTGGAAAAAAACCCACTAGATGCAGTTTTGTGCGTTTAAAACACTTCCTTTTGTGATGGCGGTTTGTGGGGGGGGGGGACTGATGAGCCACCGGGGACTCTGCAGGTATGGTTTGTTTTGCACAGTCTGGCTTTGGAGGTATTTGCATGTCTCGCCCTCCAAGCAGTGGGAGTCCCCAGGTAGATGACTTTAATCCAGCCCAGTGACTCTTGTTCCAATTGCTGCCTGGCTTACTCAGAGGAAGGACGAGGCGATTAAAACACAAGAATGTAACGTTTACACAAATATAAAAAATGCATTGGAGTAATGAAGTATTGCTGAGTATTTAGCGCTGGACTATAAAAGGATGGAATTGGAAGAACGAGGTCTTAGGCTGTGTTTCTTTTTTTAATAATTTGATTTTAAATAATATAAACAAATTACAAGCAACAATTCCAAGTCCAAATATCAAGATTACTCTGAATCTCCGGACGCCCCCCCCAACCCTTCCATGGGTCCCATTGATAATATTTACAACTGCATATCAACCTTTATCCAATTTTTTATCCTTCTAAATTATCCATACTTTCTGTTACTTTACAAGTATGGTGGTTAAAATCCTGCCAATGTTTTAATTTGCTTGCAGCGGTCTTGTAAGTGAATCACAAACTTTCCCCATTCTTTTTTAAAAGTTCTGGTCTTCTTGATTCCTGAGCTTCCCAGATAATTTTGCCGTTTCGGCGTAGTCCATCAACTTGGTTTGCTGTTCGTTTCTAGCAAACCCAGCCAGATGGGCGGGGTATAAAATACTAAATTATTATTATTATTAGCCAGGGTTGTTTCTTCCTTCCATCTCTGGCGTCTTTGACTGTGTTTCTAAGGCACCCGTGTTGTTTTCTGGTAGGATGAAATGGATGATGTAGCAGCAGACACTGGGCGCCTGTTTGAACCCTTTTCATACTAGAAGAAGAAGAGTTTGGATTTCATATCCCGCTTTATCACTACCCGAAGGAGTCTCAAAGCGGCTAACATTCTCCTTTCCCTTCCTCCCCCACAACAAACACTCTGTGAGGTGAGTGGGGCTGAGAGACTTCAAAGAAGTATGACTAGCCCAAGGTCACCCAGCAGCTGCATGTGGAGGAGCGGAGACGCGAACTCGGTTCCCCAGTTTACGAGTCTACAGCTCTTAACCACTACACCACACTGGCATACTAGGTGTGCTTGTTCCAATTCAGGGATGCTTCACACACCGTGCAATGGCCAGCGCAACTCGCCAACTATTGTCCTTCTGTCTTCTGGTCATTTTGTCCAGCCCCTTGCGATGCAGGAATCTCAGTCATGACAGATGACCACCCAACCTCTGCTTAAATACCTCCAAGGAAGGAGAGTCCCATTACCTCCTGAGGGAGACAGTTCTGCTGTCGGAAAGTTCTTCCTGACGTTGGGTCGGAATCTCCTCTCTCGGAACTTGAAGCCATTGGTGCACCCAAAGGACAAAAGCAAAACCTTGCACGCCCTTCAAACGCCGTAGGTTCTCGGTTTGGGTGTCAAACAAGGTGGCTTCTTGCAAGAACCCAGCGTTGCCATCTCTTCTCCCCGGGGTGCTTTCTGCAGTTGCCGAATTTCTGTCTTGGGAGACACATCCCTCTGTTTGGGGATCTGTGGGGTTTGGGGCCCCAAAGGGGTCTGACCATAGCTGTCAACTGTCTCTTATTTGGCAGGAAACTCCCTTATCCCAGCGCCGTGTCCCGCTGCTGTCCCTTACTGATGATGTACCTTAAATTTCCCGGGTTTCAAAGGAAGCAGCTCCTCTCCCTCCTTCCCTGCCGGCCAGGGAGGAGGGAGGCTCCAACTGTGTTGCTTGGCTGTGTTGCTCACCCAATAAGGAGTCTAAGAACGACTGGGGGGTGGAGCTTGCATGCCTTGTGCCGATCAAATTGACTGCATTGCCTGGGGACTCGCCTTTGCTTAGCGCTTCCCAGCGGAGAGGTGGCGGTGGTTTTCCTTGCTGCATCCCCTTTGCCGGGTTGCTGCGCTGTGGGAGCCACTGCTTGAGGCTTTGTTTGGCTGCTGGCTGGGCTTTCTGCCTTTGGCTCGGAGGGGCTCAGAAGTTGAACATACCTGCGCCCAGAAAATCCCTTATTTTGGCTGCTGATCCCTTATTTTTGAGGCCGCTGGTCCCTTATTTTCAAATGTGTAAGTTGACAGCTATGGGTCTGGCAGGTAATGCACACTGAAGCAGCAGAAGCCAAGATAGGCAGAAGTTGGGAAGGGAGAGCTTGGTCTGGCAAGGTGCCCTCTGAGGGGAGGCTTTGCAAACACCTGGTGGAGCTAGGTTGGTTTTTGAGCTCACATGAGTCAATGCTGTGCCAGGTGACTGGTGCGGCCCTGTCGCAGCCGAGATGGTGGCATTGATCGGTCCAACTCTGGCAGCAAACTTTGTGGCGGATGCACGGTCCAGGTGGGAAGATGCAGGGATGGCAGTGGGAAGTCCTAGTAAGACTCTTCTGTCTCTTCCGCAACATCACCCTACAACTCTCTTAGGACGATGCCCCTGTCCGCCCGCTGTAGGTGGCTATCTTGGAGAGGAGTGGACTGTTAGGGTGTCTCCGTTGAGTGGCACGTGCCACTCAAGATGCAGCATGCTTGGAAGAATGCAGTGGTACCTCTAGTTATGGATTTAATTTGTTTCCGGAGGTCCGTAACTAGAGGCACCGTTTCTGTGCATGCACGCGGCACAATAGAGCGCTTCTGCATATGCATGAGCGGCGAAACCTGGAAGTACAGTGGTACCTCAGGTTACATACGCTTCAGGTTACAGACTCCGCTAACCCAGAAATAGTGCTTCAGGTTAAGAACTTTGCTTCAGGATGAGAACAGAAATCGTTCTCTGGCGGCATAGCAGCAGCAGGAGGCCCCATTAGCTAAAGTGGTGCTTCAGGTTAAGAACAGTTTCAGGTTAAGAACGGACCTCCGGAACGAATTAAGTACTTAACCTGAGGTACCACTGTATACACTTCCGGGTTTGCCGCAGCCGTGACCCAAAGATTCTGCAACCTGGAGGTTACGCAACACGAGATACCACTGTACAGCTGTACTTAGCATGGTGGCATCCTGGTTGAGGGGAGAAAGATACCCACTTTCTAGGAAACTGCTCTGAGTCTTGTTCTTGTCATGCAACCTATAGGACTGCAGTGTTTGGCATGTTTGGTTGTGCAACGGGTGCCGGCTGAAATTGTGATGTGTAACGTGGCATAAAGCGCAGGCCTCCATAGGTCCTTATTTTGTCTGTCCTCCCCCCATCCCTCCAAGGTCTTCACACGTGGGCCTGCGTGACTCGGTATCTCTCTAGACTCAGGGTCCTGGATTCCATAGCAGGAATTTTCCATTTATTCCTCTGTGGCTTCTTTGCAGCCATCCAAATTTGCTCAGTCCTCTGTCATCACTATTTGACATTTATTGCAGTGTTGGGGAGGGGCGATTTTTGAGTTGTTCTTGTTTTTTTATTATGTACTGTATTCTGTGCTTTTATATTGTGATTTTACGTTGCGAGAGGCCCTGAGACCTGTGGGGTGTAGGGCGATATGCAAATCTAATAAATAATAATAATACATTTTAATATAATGGGTTGTATCTTACAGTCAAAAGGTAAAGGTACCCCTGCCCGTACGGGCCAGTCGTGTCCGACTCTGTGGTTGCGTGCTCAACTCGCTTAAGAGGCCGGGGGCCAGCGCTGTCCGGAGACACTTCCGGGTCACGTGGTCAGCGTGACGAAGCTGCTCTGGTGAGCCGGCACCAGCGCAGCACACGGAAACGCCGTTACCTTCCCGCTATAAAGCGGTACCTATTTATCTACTTGCACTCGGGGGTGCTTTCGAACTGCTAGGTGGGCAGGAGCTGGGACCGAACGACGGGAACTCACCCCGCCGCGGGGATTCGAACCGCCGACCATGCGATCAGCAAGTCCTAGGCACTGAGGTTTTACCCACAGCACCACCCGCGTCCCTTTTGTATCTTGCAGTAGGCCCACTGAAATCCGTGTGGGCAGAAAAGGAGGAGGCATGCTCTGGTGCCTCTGTGAGCAAGCGTTGGCTTGATGAATTTAGGAGACGTCTCCTTCAATGGTAGCGATATAAACAGATCAGATTCTTAACCCTTGTCAAAATCTGTATCTGTATTCAGAATGCCAGCAAAGCATTCTTGTAGCAGAGAACTCTTGTCTTGGAGCTGCTCCCATGGCCCTAATAAACGGTTGATGACCAGAAATCTGAGAACCTGTGTCTTTTTGTTCCCATTGAAATGAATGGACATTTGCTGAGGCCCATTCACCTCCGCTAGTTTACTCTGAGTAGCGCTTGGTTGGCTCAAGCTCAGCATCCTCAGAGTTTAGTTATTCTGCACTGTCAGAATGAGTTTTCAAAGGCAGGGTTAAGGATCTGTGCTGTCCTTCACAGATAGCGTCCGGTTCCTCTCTCTGGAATGTGCATTTGTCTTTTATCATTTACATCAATTTATATACTCTATCCTTAAACTGTCCTTCTGTGCAAAACTCCCAATTTAAAAGAAAACGTGCGATTTTTATCTTAACAAGTCCAGTTTGTTTAAAAGTTTCTGGCTGGAAACCCTATTATTATTATTATATTTTCACGGCCCTTTAGGAAGTGAGGCAATAACTGCAATTATTTCCATATGCTCTGTTCTAATTAAGCTTTGCATCGTTATTTGGCTGTGGACAACTGACCTTCACATTGTGTTTCTCTCCCTGCAGCCGGACCGTGGACTGAAAGCGAGGCAGAGAGCAGATGGCTACTCCGACAGATCCCGGCGCCATGCCTCATCCCGGACCTTCCCCGGGGCCAGGGCTGTCTCCCGGACCCATACTGGGTCCCAGCCCAGGACCAGGTCCCTCGCCCAGTTCGGTGCACAGCATGATGGGGCCGAGTCCTGGACCTCCAAGCGTTCCGCATCCCATGCCCGCTATGGGGCCAAACGATTACCCACCAGAAGGAATGCACCCCATGCACAAAGTAAGCATTTTCAGTTTTTTCCCATGTTGTGCACGTCTTTTTTTTTCTTCAAATTTTTTTATTAGTTTTCACAATATTATAAACAAACACATAAGACAGACAAACATAAATCATAGCCTTATTGAAAATTACACTTACTAACTTTGTTAAGTGACTTCCTCGCTTCCCCTTGGTTGAATTTCATTGCATGTCCTTTTAACGGTTTTCCAAATCCCAATTCTTATAAAATTTAACTTAGACATTAACATCCTTAAATCTTCACCTTATGGAATTAAACATATTAATTCATCACTTAACATAAATAAAATCCTAAGCCAATTAAATATCTGCAAGCTGTTTTCAGTTAATTTGACTTAACAAATTTAGCTAGATAATCATTAAATTTAATCCACTCTTCCTGATACTCCTCCTCCTTCTGGTCACGGACTCTTCCGGTTAGGTCGGCTAGCTCCGAAAAATCCATCATCTTCATCTGCCATTCTTCTATCATTCGTAATTCTTGGGGTTTCCAGTTTTTAGCTAACAAAATACGGGCAGTAGTTGTTGTGCACGTCTGACATCAGTAGGGTCGCTTGCATGCCAAACATTGGTGGCTGAAATCCCCTTTTTCGCACAGCTATTAAAAGTGCCAAAGCCCCAAGAGACCAGGACCTGATGGTCTATCAGCGAAATATTATAAGACGTCGTAAGACTGGCTCATCCAACCTCTAGCAGAAGTATCTAACTTGATTTTGTGAGGGGGCAAAGCACCTGAAACCTGGAAGCAAGCTTATATTACTCTGATTCCTAAACAGGGTCAAGATAGATCCAGTGTTAAAAGCTACAGACCAATCTCCCTACTCAATATGGATTACAAAATTTTTGCAAATATACTGGCCAACAGGCTAAAGAAGGTTTTATCTGAGTATATTCATAAAGACCAGGCAGGATTTCTGCCTGAAACACATATGAAAGACAACATTAGAAATGTTGTGGATATTTTGGAAAAGTTAGAAGCAAGAAAGAGGTGTAAAGCAATGTTAATGTTTATTGATGCAGAGAAAGCCTTTGACAATGTATCTTGGAGTTTTATGTTACATAAAATAGATAACTTTATTAAAAGTGCCAAAGCCCTGTGCTCCTTTTGCATTTAGCTGCAGACTGGACAAGGCTAAAAAGCAGTGGCTGTGCCTTTGTGTTCCAGAATAATCATAAGCTTTATATTATCTAAGTAAAAGCAGAGACATCACCTTGCCAACAAAGGTCCGTATAGTTAAAGCCATGGTTTCCCCAGTAGTGATGTATGGAAGTGAGACCTGGACCATAAATAAGGCTGATCGCCGAAGAATTGATGCTTTTGAATTGTGGTGCTGGAGGAGACTCTTGAGAGTCCCATGGACTGCAAGAAGATCAAATGTATCCATTCTGAAGGAAATCAGCCCTGAGTGCTCACTGGAAGGACAGATCGTGAAGCTGAGGCTCCAATACTTTGGCCACCTCATGAGAAGAGAAGACTCCCTGGAAAAGACCCTGATGTTGGGAAAGATTGAGGGCACAAGAAGAAGGGGACGACAGAGGACGAGATGGTTGGACAGTGTTCTCAAAGCAACAAACATGAGTCTGACCAAACTGTGGGAGGCAGTGGAAGACAGGAGTGCCTGGCGTGCTCTGGTCCATGGGGTCACGAAGAGTCGGACACGACTAAACGACTGAACAACAAAAGGGCAGATGGTGATCCTGTGATACAGAAATGCATTTGACTCCTGCAACTGAGCAGCGCTTCTGTAGCGCATGAACTGAATGCTGCAGTTATGGCAAACAGTTTTGACTTAGGTTTCTGCAATCCTATATCCATTTACTTACCAGGGCATTTAGTAGCATTGAAGACAACGGGACTTACCTCTGAGTAGCCATGTCTAAGGTGGTGCTGCCAGTTTCCTTTTGAAGAAGGATGGCAGTTTGGAAACCAAAGCAGTATATTTTGGATGCTGTCCTGAAGCTTGAACACCACCTATTGGGAATGGCGTTTTTATTGAAATCACTGGATCTGGGTAGTAAATACAGGATCCAGGCATTAGAAATCGCGTTGTGTCCTTACTCAGGCTTGTAAATGGCTACTCCATCTTGGTGCAACTCTTGTAAGGCCATATCTGTTCAATAAAAGAGGGAAGCTTACAGGTGGAATATTTTCAACGTTTTCCCAAATGGAAACGCATCACAAATGGCGGATTCTGTTATGGGTGGGATAGCATAACTTTTGAGGTTCTTAATTTTTGTAGACTCAGCTGGCAATGTTAAGCTAGCACCTTACACCCCGATCCTGAGTGAGTACCTGGAAACAAGTTCCCCTGAAATTGCTGGGGCTTACTTCTGTGTAAGGGACGCGGGTGGCGCTGTGGGTTAAACCACAGAGCCTAGGACTTGCCAATCAGAAGGTCGGTGGTTCGAATCCCCGCGACGGGGTGAGCTCCCGATGCTTGGTCCCTGCTCCTGCCAACCTAGCAGTTTGAAAGCACGTCAAAGTGCAAGTAGATAAATAGGTACCGCTCCGGCGGGAAGGTAAAGGGCATTTCCGTGCGCTGCTCTGGTTCGCCAGAAGCGGCTTAGTCATGCTGGCCACATGACCTGGAAGCTATACGCCGGCTCCCTCGGCCAATAAAGCGAGATGAGCGCTGCAACCCCAGAGTCGGCCACGACTGGACCTAATGGTCAGGGGTCCCTTTACCTTTACCTCTGTGTAAATGCGCCTGGGCAGAGCTCCTGGGCAGCTTTACTCTCACGCAAACAAGAGTTTATTTGCCTTGGGGCTCATGAATGATGGGAGGTTAGTGGTTTTGTCTTTCTTTATGACCACGATCCAAAAGTAAAGGATTTATACATTAGAAGTGGCTCGTTGCAAGTTTTGTTTCTGAGCTAACCTCCTTTTGGTTGTTTTTTGGTCATGTTATTTGGAGTGCGTGTGATACAAACTGTGTTTAATGGGACTTGTATATTTTCAAGTTCCTGCTCTTGATTTGTATCCCTCCGTTTCTTGTGAATTTGGCACAGACCCAGAAACAAAAAGTTCCCCAAGAATAATTGGGCTGCAATATCACCTCCTGAAGGGGAAAGATCGCATTGCACCAAAGGCCACGTAGAGATCAGTTAACTTAGTGCTTCAGGTTGGGGTTTTGAGAACTTTAAAGCCCTACACGGCTCAGGACCCCAGTACCTCAAGGATCGCCTCTCCCCATGTGAACTGACCCAGACCCTCCATTTGTCTATATCCCCCACTCCCAGAGAGGTTCGGAGGGTGGCAACAAGAGAGCGGGGCCTTTTCTGTGGTGGCTCCCCAGTTTTGAAACACTCTCCCCCGAGAGGCTTGCCTGGTGCCATCATTACATGCCTTCAGGCGCCAGGCAAAAAACATTCCCCTTTACCTTTCATCCATTAACTAATCTGTGGCCTGTAAAAGTGTGGGGAAAATGACTATTATTATTAATGATTTGTCTGTCTGTTAGTATGCTTTTGACTATGTTTTTATCATTGATGTTCTGTAATGTGTTTTTAATGTGGGAGTTTTTGATAAAGGCTGGTATTGATTGAAATAATGCGAATACTAATTTTATAATGATGACACCTGGTTGGTTGGCGACAAATCTGCCTTAAGGTGTGCCCTGGGAGCCTCTTGCCCGGCCTTCCTCTTCCTCCCTCACCTGCTTCCTGTTTTCCCATTCTTAACGGATCTGCCAACTGCCATGGAACATTCTGGACCCATAAATGCCATAGGGAGGAAACTCCCTTCTTGGACCTCAGCTCACCTGCTCTGAAGCATCTTCTGCCCACGGCAAAAAAGGCCATTTTTGGTGCGTCTCCAACTGCTTTTCCACGGTCCCATAACTTCGAAACGCCTCAATCCGCCTTGGCAAACATCTCCATCGTAAGAAAGGCTGCTTGTGCTAAGGGCATCATTTTCAGGATAGCTCTGGTCCTTTTTCAACACTAACAAACTGCCCTTCCCAAAATTGAGAATTTCTAGCGCTGTAGTTTTCATTATGTGCTATTAGAGATAGCAGCGGCTGTTGTTGATTTATTGGGATTCCTGTTCGTTCGAGAGAAAGGAATAAATGGAGTTTCTCCTCTCAAGCAGATTAGTTCGAAAATGCCGTTGGGTATAAAGGAAAACTTCTGGCCGTGCAAAAACCTGTTGCGTTGTCTTGCAGCTCTTCCCACCTCCCCAAATCTGGAATCATTTATTCTTTCCTTTTGTAGCAGAGTTCTGATTTTCTTCCCAGCTTCTCTCGCTTTCTCTCCATCGCTCTCAACACTTGGAGGCCTGGACATGGCCTTGGCTGGGGGGGAGAGCGGCAGCTGTGTGTTTGTGTGTGTGTGCAAGGGGACGGAGAGTGTGTGCGCGCACACATGCGCGAGTCTGCGCGCTGCCCCTTTTTCTCCGGAAAGCAGCTGCTGACTGCTCCTTTCCCTTTAAATAACGGCTCCCCAGTGCTCTGCATTTGCAGCTGGCAAGGGAAGTAAATCTTCTGTTTCCTCCTGTGCTGATGTTTTTGCTTTTTTTAAAATAAAAAAAACCTCCAGGCTTGCAATTTCCAGGTTTCCTTTGCATGGACTTTGCTCTGTTTTCCCCACTCCCCTCCCTGCCTTCCGTGTGGATCTCATCTTGTCCCCGCATGGCAATCTCTCACTTCCCCTTGATGAATCCAGTTGCCTTCCATGAGTTTCATTCTCATTGCTCACATACCTCCTCCCTCCCTCTCTCTCTTCCTCCCTTGGCTGAGTCTGAGTCTCTTTCTTGCTTCACAAATTCAGTTTTTTGCTGGTGTTGGGCGCTGCAAGGGCTCTGTGAGGTTTTTCTGCTCCTCCTGCCCCATAGGAAGGGCTGGTTCCTATCATTGAATATTCACATTCAAACGGTCTTGGGGAAGTTCTGGGGTGGCAGTTGTTGCTCATAGTGCCCCAGACAACACATCTCCTCTTCTTCTGAGCTCATTGCGTCTGTTCCTGGGTTATGGAGAGCAGAGGGCCTTCTTGGTGGTGGCACCCGCCCTGTGGAATGCCCTCCCACCAGATGTCAAGGAAATAAACAACTACCTGACTTTTAGAAGACATCTGAAGGCAGCCCTGTTTAGGGAAGTTTTTAATGTTTGATGTTTTATTGTGCTTTTAATTCTGTTGGGAGCCGCCCAGAGCGGCTGGGGAAACCACGACAGGGCTCTCAAGAAGTCTTGGGGTTCAGCGAATGGCTTTTGAAGCTGCTCTGAGTTAGGTTCGGAATGAGAAAAGTCAAACACGCTTGAATTGTAAAGGGACAGTTTCAGAAAAGATGGGTGCCGTATCGCGTAAAACTCTGACCGTGTTCATTTGATGCCGTTGGAGCTCTTGAGTCTTCAGTTTTCTTGGTCTTTTTAGCATTGTGTTTTAGATGTTGACCTAGGGTTGCAATATTTCAAACATGGACAGAAAAGTTGTTGAGCTTTGGGGGCAAAATCGCTTTTAAAATCCCGCTTTTGAGCTATTTTTATGTGAAAACTGCACTGCTGACATGGGCTGCCATACGTCTGGATTTCCCCAATTTCCACCTGGACTCTGCTGCCGATCTCTGTTCCTGGTATGTCTGGGAAAATCCGGACATATGGCAACCCCAGTTGACCTGATTTTTAATGCTCTTTTGTGTGTGTACATGTCTAGAGACCCATTTTCCTTAAATGATGGAGCAGTCCAGAAACCTATGCATGTTTTTCATCTGTTTACAGCCCATTGATGGTTTGCATGAGAAAGGAATGGTGGAAGACCTGCACAACAGCGCCATGAAGACAGCAAGCATGAGGCCCCCTCACCCCGGCATGGGGCCGCCCCAGAGCCCAAGGGATCAGCACAGCCAAGGTGGGTTTTCCAGGGGGCTGGCGATATAGTTGAGGTCGCTCTTAAGATCTGTGAAGCTGCTCGCTAATTTGGACAGGGTGCCTTGTGCCCCTGCTTGTCAGATTCTTGCTGGTTATTTTGGTGGTGCTTGACTTTCTGCCTTTATTTATTTATAAAAGGCTTTTGAAGCTGTAATAAGGAGCTGAATAAACTTTCCCCTGGAGAGGCACTCCTTCCTAAAAATTTAGGCTCAAAAAGAATGGCAAGGAAAGCAAGTTTAAGGGTACGTTCGTAACTCCACTTACGTAAACTTCGGGATACGTAAATGGCAAACATGGAAGTGTATTTCTGGGTTTTTGCCGCGTGCGCAGAAAAGCTCAGACCGTCTTGTAACCTGGCCGCGGAATTCTGCATCAGCTGAAGTTTCCGAACCGTCTTCAGAGGCAGCCCTACTTCTAATGCATTGTAGCAATCTAACCTTGAGGTCACCAGAGCTAAGGCAACAGAGCTATATGGGTGGGTGCTTGCTTTGTGATGTTCTTGCTGAGGAAGCAGAGGTGTGGTGGGGAGGGAAGCCACGGAGAGCCTGCTGGGCACTTGGCTGGGCTCGGGGTATGTGTGAAGCAGTTTTAATTTGCGTCCCTTCAGAAAGCGGTATTCGGGGCAGGTACATGTTTGCCGGACCAAATACAGGATGTGAAAATGGTGCAACCTGCCTAGAGTTTAGCATTGTGCACACCTTGTGTGCGGGAGATATCCTCCCCTTGGCGATTTGCATCTCCCTTTCCCTTGCCACCCCCTCCGCCTGCCTTCCTGGGGGCTTCTCCTTGCATTCCCTCGGCTGACACATCCAGCCGCTTCTTTTCCTCTGCTTACGGAGGGCAGGCCAGGCCTCGGAAAGGTCAAACGTTCTCGTCGCGGCATATGCTGCGCAGCTAAGCTCTGAGAACAGAAGGTAAGCATAAAATACGGTTAATCTCTGGCAGTTTCTGGAAACAAATGAGCAGCGGCAGAAGCACATCGTTCGGGGGTCCCTTCCCAGAGGAATTCACGGTTGAAACCGAGCGTTTGGGATGGTTTCGGTATTTAGATAAGGCTTGCAAACACTCTGCAGTTTAAACAGTTGCCTGGCATTCCAGAAGCTCAGCTGAACAGAAAGGGAGTTAGTTACCGTATTTTTCGCTCTATAAGACGCACCAGACCACAAGTCGCACCTAGTTTTTGGAGGAGGAAAACAAGAAAAAAATATTCTGAATCTCAGAAGCCAGAACAGCAAGAGGGATTGCTGCACAGTGAAAGCAGCAATCCCTCTTGCTGTTCTGGCTTCTGGGATAGCTGCGCAGCCTGCATTTGCTCCATAAGACGCACACACATTTTCCCTTACTTTTTAGGAGGGAAAAAGTGAGTCTTATAGAGCAAAAAATACGGTATTTCAGAATGCTATTATGCCGCCAAACTCTGCAGGCTGCTTCCCCGTGTCCCCTTTTGAAAACATGAACGTTGCAATCAGAGGGATATTTATATATCCTCCTCCTATTGATGCTGGGCTGCCTGCTTTTTGTTCTGTTCCTATTAAAAAGGAAAATGCGGCGGGCTTTAGAAGGAGTGGCATTCATTCGAGCGCCAGGCCCAGCACCCAGCCGCCTGAGCAAACAACGTGTATTCACGCCTCGAGACGGTTACAGCGTAAAACCTTGTTCTGGCCTGACATATCGTTGCATGCTTACGTTGCAAAAGCTTTCCCCCAGGTTGTGTCCTGGGCGGGGGCTCCTGTTACTTTACGTAGGGCCTGGAATAGTATTGTGAAAGTGCAGAACAATGTGGAGCAATAGATACATAGATAGCAAGGCTAGCCCAGTAAATTTGGGGACATTTAAACATCCTCTTACGGGACGCGGGTTAAACCACAGAGCCTAGGACTTGCCGATCAGAAGGTCGGCGGTTCGAATCCCAGCGACCGGGTGAGCTCCCATTGCTCGGTCCCTGCTCCTGCCCACCTAGCAGTTTGAAAGCACGTCAAAGTGCAAGTAGATAAATAGGCACCGCTCCGGCGGGAAGGTAAACAGCGTTTCCGTGCGCTGCTCTGGTTCGCCAGAAGCGGCTTAGTCATGCTGGCCACATGACCCGGAAGCTGTACGCCGGCTCCCTCGGCCAATAAAGCAAGATGAGTGCCACAACCCCAGAGTCGGCCACGACTGGACCTAATGGTCAGGGGTCCCTTTACCTTTAAACATCCCCATACATTTGGGGCAGGGGCTAAATGTTGCTGTCAAAGCTTTTTTGTCTGGCCCCCAAGACTCTCCCCAAACTGCACCTCTGCCAGACCCTATACTGCACTATCTTTGAGTGTTTTTACCTGTCTCCTTCAATTCTGATACTGCACCTTGTTTCTCTGAACTAAGCATAGGACATGCGTTTGAGCGTGTCTAGACAACAGCCCCCTGTATATATTCATTTTTCTGCCTGCTTTTGCCTTGGGTTGCCCCCTCCCCCACTCCTGCCCTGTGTCCCCCAGAAGGCAATATGGCCCTCAAGCGGGGTTTACAGGGTTTACAGTGTCCTTCCTTATAAGTTCAGCCATAGAAGTGCTGGTCCTCTAAAAAAGCAGTTGCCCATACTCACTCAGAGACACTGAAACATCTTTGTGAGATGGTGATTTTACAAGCAAGTGGCAGGATCACACCGAGTGTTGAGGGATGGAGAGAGCAGTTGTGACCTGGCAAGAATCTTCCCCCTCCTTTCTCCTCTGTCCAATTCAACATTTTATTTCCTGTTTAACATAAGACTAAAAGAGTTCACATTGTGTATGTGTGTGTTTTGATGGCTTGCATATTTAAGAGTAAATTAAGTGGAAATGGGAATAGGGACGTGGGTGGTGCTGTGGGTTAAACCACAGTGCCTAGGACTTGCCGATCAGAAGGTCAGCAGTTCGAATCCCCGCGATGGGGTGAGCGCCCGTTGCTCGGTCCCAGCTCATGCCAACCTAGCAGTTCGAAAGCACGTCAAATTGCAAGTAGATAAATAGGTACCGCTCCAGCGGCAAGGTAAACAGCATTTCTGTGTGCTGCTCTGGTTTGCCAGAAGCGGCTTAGTCACGCTGGCCACATGACCAGGAAGCTGTACGCCGGCTCCCTCAGCCAATAAAGCGAGATGAGCGCCAACAACCCCAGAGTCGGTCACAACTGGACCTAATTTTCAGGGGTCCCTTTACCTTTACCTTAAGTGGGAATGGTACACCTAGCCCCCCACCCAAGTGCTGTTACATCGAATGCTGCTTTAATCAATGTTGGGCTGTTTTAGTAACACTGAAGCGCTCTGCTAAGAAAGCATTTATTCCTGCGCAAGGTTGGGGGATGCCACTTTCAAATGGCTAAAACTGCTGAAGGAGTGCATGGGGAGCCTATGGGTGACTAAGGGAAAGGAGCAACAGGAGGACTTGGGGATTTATCATGGCACGGAGGGGATAAAAACGCTGAGCGACGGCTGGCTGTGACGCAGGGGGACCCGAAGGCGCGGCTGGAAAAGCAAGCCGTCAGGAATATTTGCACTCTTGCCGTGAAACTTGCATCCTCTTGCAAGGGGCTTGTTTTAAATGCGCAGCTTGTACAGTGGTTCCTTGGTTCTCAAACTTAATCCGTTCCGGAAATCTGTTCCAAAACCAAAGCGTTCCAAAACCAAGGCGTGTTTTCCCATAGGAAGTCATGCAAAATGGATTAATCCGTTCCAGACTTCTGAAAACGACCCCTTAAGCCAGCCATTTAACATGAATTTTACTCTCTAACAAGACCGTTGGTCCATAAAACGAAAGCAATAATCAAGCTACTGTGCTATGAAATAAATAAGACAGTATTGTAGATGACGAGAATTAAAATTAATTTATTTTCTTACTTGCTCTGATGACAGTCATTGTTTGGATGGGGGGCTTTTATCCATTTCTGCAGTCACACAGTCAATCAGCTGAACTGGGTTCCTCACTGTCACAAAAGCAAATGAACCAAAAGCGCCAAATACAGTGGTCCTCGAACTTAATCCTTTCCTGAAGTCCGTTTGACTTCCGGAATGTTCGAAAACCAAGGCGCACCTTCTGATTGCTGCAGGCGCCCCGGAAACAATTGCTGACAGCCGCATCAGACGTTCGGCTTCCGAAAAAAGTTCGAAAACCGGAGCACTTACTTCCGGTTTTTTGGCATTTGGGAAGCAAGGCATTTGAGAACCAAAGTCCCACTGTACTTTAAGAATATGGAAGCAAGCATAGGAGATTCAGAGACTCCTGGGGTTGATGAGACTAAAACGCTCTGCTTGTTACATCTTAATACTGCGTTTTGTTATACGTTGGTATCTGTAACTTGAATCTGTTGGAAACCAAGAACCTTCTTTGTACTGTGTGCATGCCCTGTGAACCCATAGAGCCATGGGAAAGTGGAAACTCTGTCCTAATTGGTTTGCACACCATAATCATAAGTTGGCTCAACGACGCACGTGCAGCTGATTTAGGCGGTATACCATAAATGTCTTGCAGGCTCTTAAAATGGGAATACCCAGTTGGTTTTTATTTTATATGCTTCTTGGGAAAGCTGACTAGGCAAAAGACATTCATTGAAAGGTGGGCTATGAATCCTATAAATATATGAAATATCTATGGAACTTAAAAACAAATGCATAAGATCGTGTTTACAAAAAACCCAGAGGCCTTCCTTCTTGGGATACTGGGTTCCGACATCCCAAAAAGTGTAAGGGAATTATTCCTCTGTGCGACAGTGGCTGCAAGAATTTTAATAGCATCAAATTGGAAAGGAGAAAAAGTACCATCAAAATTGGAGTGGCAACAAAAAGTAATGGCGTACGCAGAACTGGCTAAGCTATCAGGAGGAATAAGAGATCACGGAGATCAAGTATTTTTCAATAAATGGGGTTTATTTAAAAGTTACATAAAAGATTGCAACAATATAAAATCTGTGGCAACCTTTGGATAGCTTCTGTTATACACCAAACAGTTGTAAAGAAAGCACAATATCTTGGCTAAGCGATTATTTTAAACAGATACAAACAGCAAGCTAGATAAATACACATTTAAAGCTAGATGGAGTTGACGGGAAGTCAGTAGAACTAGAAGAAGACTGTGATAAAGTGTAATAGATATTGACAATTCTTTGATGTTTATCTGTTATGGATAATTTTGATTTTGTGCTTTTTAAAAAGTTTAATAAAGTATTTTTTTTTTAAAGAATCCTATGAATAAATAAATCCAGCTCGTTTACCAAAATGCTAAGGGGAAATAATGTGGCTGTGAGTGGCAAGTTACTCTTTTGCTTGTTGTCTCCCCCCCCCCGCCCGCCCCCCCCAGTGATCCTTGTTTCCTAATTAAGCTGAGCCACTCTGCCGCAAGGAAAGCCTCTTACATTTTTCAGGAAATGACGGCGCTAATTGCTCTTTTGCTTCTTCCAGGCTACATGTCTCCCCACCCGTCGCCCTTGGGACCGGCCCCCGAGCATGTCTCCAGCCCCATGTCCGGAGGGGGTCCCACCCCGCCCCAAATGCCGCCAAGCCAGCCGGGACCCACGATGCCAGGAGACCCGCAAGCTATGAGCCAGCCCAGCCGGGGACCTTCGCCCTTCAGCCCGGTTCAGCTGCACCAACTCCGGGCGCAGATTTTGGCCTACAAGATGCTGGCCAGGGGCCAGCCGCTGCCCGAAAACCTCCAGCTTGCCGTCCAGGGGAAGAGGACTCTGCCCGGGATTCAGCAGCAACAGACTCTTTACAAGCCAACGGGTAAAACAGCCGGGCTCAGTCGTCTTCCTCTACAGTCACCCTTGTGCAAATTACCGTATTTTCCGCTCTATAAGACGCACTTTTCCCCTCCTAAAAAGTAAGGGGAAATGTGTGTGTGTCTTATGGGGCGAATGCAGGCTGTGCAGCTATCCCAGAAGCCAGAACAACAACAATAATAATAATTTTTATTTATACCCCGCCCTGCCCAGCCAAGGCCGGGCTCAGAGCGGCTAACAAGCAATAATAAAAACAAGTTGAATGAATACAACTTAAAAACAAGATTAAAATACAACATTAAAATATTGAAACATGAAAATATTAAAATGCAGCCTCATCACAGGAGGAGAAAGGAAAGAGAAAGAGGGGGAGGGAATCAAATTGGCTCCAAGCCAAAGGCCAGGCGGAACAACTCTGTCTTACAGGCCCTGCAGAAAGAAATCAGATCCTGCAGGGCTGGGAACCAGAATATTTTTTTCCTTGTTTTCCTCCTCCAAAAACTAGGTGCGTCTTACGGTCTGGTGCGTCTTACAGAGCGAAAAATACGGCAATTGAAACAAGCAATGAATTCAGCACAGTAGTTTATTGCACAAAACTCACATACACACGTACAAAACTCACGTACACGTACGTTAGTAACGGATATGACCTTTGCTATTTTTAAGCAGCGTTTGAACACGGTTTGGCATGGAGTCTACTAGTTTCGAACAGTCCCTGTTGATTTTCGGATGCCTGTACCACACTTGAATCAGCGCCTGAATGAGCTTCTCCATAGCCATACAGTCTACAGCATGGAGGCGACTTTTGCATATAGCCTACAAATTTTCCAAGGGATTGACATCTGGGGAGTTCCTTGGCCAATCAAGTACCTGTATTTGCTGCTCTGTCCTGAATTTCTTCCCTGCTTTTGATGTGTGACAGGGGGCTAGGTCCTGCTGCAATATCCCAGCACCGCCAGGATACCTCTTTTCCAGCTCTGGAATGACTCCCTTTAGTAGAACCTCTATATTTTGGCGAGCGCGTCATTCCTTCTATTGGCTGCAGGCTTCCAACCCCATAAATAACTGAAGCATCCCCAAAGCATATTCTTTTGTGGGTTCTTGACAGACTGATCGATGTGGCGTAGAAAACATGCTTTGTTTCAATTAATTTGCACAAGGGTCTATACCTGCGCTGCTCTTAGGGGAAGGAATCCAACCCCAACCCCCCATATTAACATTCTATTGATGGTTTTGCATATTTTAAAAATCGCATTTTGCAATTAGGCCTCTTGGCCGTTATGTGGCTATTGCAGGCCTGCATTTTACAGTGTAGAAGAGGCCTCGGTTTTCTCTTTCCCTCCAGCTTAGCCTTCAGGCCGACCCCACAAAATCTAACTTAGTGAGCATTGCTTACATGCTCTCTACGATGGGGTTTGAACTCTGCCTGTCAGGGTTTGTGATGGAATTCACTGCAACTCCTGACGGAGGTGCAAAAGCTACTGGAACCTGCTTTGGTGTGGCCCATTCTAATGGAAGGAAAACTGTTTTTTTGCAGTTTTTGCAGCACATGCCAATGCCCCCCTCCCAGCTGGACCAGGAGCTGCCTCAGGAATGCCAGCGCACACGGCTGCCATGGCCCCCAAAACCTGGCCAGAAGGTAAAAAAGAAAGAAAGATGTCGGCAGCTCTTTTATATCCAGACCGTTGACATAAGAGAGAGAGAGTTGAGAAAAAGAATAATGTTGGGTTAGTCAGTCCTTTTCTTAAAAAAAACACACAACTCCTTTGCTATACAGTGGGACCTTGGTTCTCAAACTTAATCCGTTCCAGAAGTTCGTTCCAAAACCAAAGCGTTCCAAAACCAAAGCGTTCCAAAACCAAAGCGTGCTTTCCCATAGAAAGTCATGCAAAATGGATTCATCCATTCCAGACTTCTTAAAACAACCCCTAAAACAGCAATTTAACATGAATTTTACTAACTAACGAGACCATGGATACATTAAATGAAAGCAATAATCAATGCACTGCAATCACACAATCAACCAATCAACCAGTAGCTGAACTGGGTTCCACACAGCCACGAAAACAAAAAAGAGCCGAAAAAACAAAAGCGCAAAATAAATAGCAGAAACAGACAGACCTCAGCGTAACACTCAAAATGGAAGTATGTCACTCAAAACGGAGCATGTTTGGCTTCCGAAAAAAAGTTTGCAAACTGGAACACTTACTTCCTGGTTTGCAGTGTTTGGGTTCCAAGTTGTTTGAGTACCAAGGCGTTTGAGAACCAAGGGACCAATGTATAGCAAATTAAATATTATTGGGACTGTAATGATTTTTATTGACATTGGACTGTTGGGACAATTCCATTAAGTCGTTTGAAAAACACGATGTTTTCCTTGGTGAACGATAGAAATGAGAATGACGTTTGGGTAATGTGAGGTAACTGATAAACGTGAGAAATTGCGGCGAGTTTCATTTTGACATTTCCTGGGAAAGGCAATCTTTTATTGATAAAAGGATGGGAACAGGGGTGGAATTTCATGGAGAGTTGAAGCATTCAATTAGCTTCTCAGGCATATTAGTAAATAGCAGCATCCTCTGGTCTTTACCCCTGACCTTATATGTTGAGAATTACTGGTAAATGCCAACATTTTCATTTATCATAACAGACACACCTGTAAAACCCCAAATGCAGCCAAGTTCACTTTGATGCATTCAGTTTTTTTTTTTTGTTTAGACGTAGCTTTGGTTTCTCTCATCTCTGCATACAGGGCTGTGTGCATATTGCAGCATTTGTGTCCATGCTCCTAATAGGAATTAACTTGTAGGATATCACAGGACCACAAAAGCAAACCCCTCCCGGTGGGCACATAACATGTACTTTTATAATTAATGAATGCAAAATAAAGTCCACAAACGATTTTAGAACTTTCAAACTCTAGAGATTAATCCTGATTTTTTTAAAAAGCCAAATAAGTCTTAAGGCTGGTTTAGAGATTATCACCAAACCAGGATCTGGTATGAGGCTTCCTTCTCCTTCCATACTTTGATTTCCTGAGTTGGGGAGACCATGGTGTGCTGTTGCATCTGAGTGGGAAATTTGGGCTTTGCGCTCTTTCTCCAAACCAAAACCGGAAGTAACGCTTTAAAGCGGGTTACCAGTTCTGGTCTGCAATCATAGTTAGCCAGTTTGGATGTGATGGGGCTGCCCAGGGGGAGGAGAGAGTGTGCCAGCCCAGGCCGGCGTTGGCCTGTTACATGTGAACCATCCCTCAGGGTTATGAAAAGAGGGTTGCGTATCATCTGCTCACATGACTGGGCAAAATTTGCTTTATAATGGAATATTTCATGTGTCAGGAATTGGATTGTGGTGCACCTAGATTCAGCCAATTGTTAATATCTGATGTTTCCTCCCTTTATGGTCCTGGTGGCGCTGTGGGTTAAACCACAGAGCCTAGGATTTGCCGATCAGAATGTCGGCGGTTCGAATCCCCGCAACGGGGTGAGCTCCCGTTGCTCGGTCCCTGCTCCTGCCAACCTAGCAGTTCGAAAGCACGTCAAAGTGCAAGTAGAGAAATAGGGACCGCTCTGGCGGGAAGGTAAACGGCGTTTCCGTGCGCTGCTCTGGTTCGCCAGAAGTGGCTTAGTTATGCTGGCCACATGACCCGGAAGCTGTACGCCGGCTCCCTCGGCCAATAAAGCGAGATGAGCGCTGCAACCCCAGAGTTGGCCACGACTGGACGTAATGGTCAGAGGTCCCTTTACCTTTTTACTAAAATGAGGCTGTATTTTAATTAACTGTTTGTTTGTTGTTGTTGTTTTTCTATTACGTTTTATTGTAATTTATATTTGGTGTTAGTCGCCCTGAGCCCGGCCCTGGCCGGGGAGGGCGGGATATAAATAAAATTTTATTATTATTATTAATAGTAATAATGCTTCTGTTGGTGTACATGGAAGCGGGTGGGGAGAATTGTCATTGTTTGGCATACAGTCGTACCTTGAAAGTTGAATGGAATTCGTTCCGGAAGTCCGTTCGACTTCCAAAACGTTCAGAAACCAAAGCACAGCTTCTGATTGGCTGCAGGAAACTCCTGCAGCCAATTGGAAGCCCCGTCGGACATTCGGCTTCCAAAAGAAAGTTCAAAAACCGGAACAATTAGTTCTGGGTTTCGATCGTTCAGGAGCCACGGCGTTCAAGATCCAAGGTACACCTGTATTTCATTCCTTCTCTTTAGCAGGTGCATCTGGCTGCTGAAGTGTCCTTGATCCTATTGTGTTGACCTTATCCAAAAGGATAGATAACTTTTTGTTTAGCTCCTTTTGGTCCAGGTTTATGAATATTGGTGCCACCTTATTTTCCAGGACAAGGGCCAGAGATGAATGTTCCCAGCACTCCTCAGAAACTCCCTGTCCCGTCCCCCAGCGGAAGACCTTCTCCAGCGCCCGCCCCTGCCCAGCCGGCAGCTGTCATGCCAGGCCCTTCGGTTCCTCCACCCGCGGCCGGCCAGCCTTCGCCCATCGTCCAGCTGCAGCAGAAACAGAACCGCATCAGCCCCATCCAAAAGCCCCAAGGGCTGGACCCTGTGGAAATCCTCCAAGAGCGGGAATATAGGTAAGAACCAGGCAGAGAGGCAGGTGTTTCAGTACGATTTGTGATTTATTTTTTAAAAATAAATATTTAGCAATTGCTATATGACAGGGTTGTCTTTGTCCATGGAGTTTTCTTGTCAGGGATACTGGAGTGGCTTGCCGGTTCCTGCTCCAGGTGGATCATGTTTGGTCAAAACTCTCCACTATGACCTGTCCATCTTGGGTGGCCTGAACGGCATAGCTCATAGTTTCTCTGAGCTATTCAAGCCCCTTCGAACAGCAAGGCAGTGATCCATGAAGGATCATAAAAAGCAGAGACATCACCTTGCCAACAAAGGTCCGTATAGTTCAGGCTATGGTTTTCCTAGTAGTGATGTATGGAAGTGAGAGCTGGACCATAAAGAAGGCTGATCGCCGATAAATTGATGCTTTTGAATTATGGTGCTGGAGGAGACTCTTGAGAGTCCCATGGACTGCAAGAAGATCAAACCTATCCATTCTTAGGGAAATCAGCCCTGAGTGCTCACTGGAAGGACAGATCCTGAAGCTGAGGCTCCAATACTTTTTTTAAAAAAAAAATAATTTTTATTAACCGACCAATCAAATCACATCACATAAGTTCCCAATTACAAAGCCGAATTTTATATTTTTTTTTTTTTGGGGGGGGGGGAATATTTTAAGTTCTGAAGGGGATTCCAGTGAGGCTCCAATACTTTGGCCACCTCATGAGAAGAGAAGACTCCCTGGAAAAGACCCTGATGTTGGGAAAGATGGAGGCCACAAGGAGAAGGGGACGGCGGAGGACGATATATTTGGACAGTGTTCTGGAAGCTACCAACATGAGTTTGACCAAACTGCGGGAGGCAGTGGAAGACAGGAGTGCCTGGCGTGCTCTGGTCCATGGGGTCACAAAGAGTTGGACACGACTAAACGACTAAACAACAAGAAGAAGTATGACAGGGACGTCCAACTCCCAATAGACTGCGATATACTCACAGTAGAAAAAAACTGGCAGTGATCTACCCATTGCTGTTGGATGGACCAAAGTTGATCACTGAGGGACCAAAGATCTAGCAGGAACACCCCACGATCTACCAGTAGATCACGATCTACCTGTTGGACATGCCTGCTATATGAAAACAACGTCACACTCATGGTGTGTAACTTTGGGGGAAGGGTGATGACTTGTCCTGGAAATTGTGTGGTGTCGCCCAGATAGGCACCAGCTGACTTGAGGGAGAGGATGACGAGGCTCATGCGTTTTCCGAGAGTTGTGTAGAAGGTGTTTTTTCACCTCTGCAGAGCCATTTGCCAGAATTTCTCCTGCACCCAGTGGACAGAGGGAAAACTACGAAGGAACGTGTGTCTTCTTCTGGAACATTCTTTGGGCATAGAGAAAGGGCACCTCCGCTCCCTTGAGGCTGGTGGTGGTTCCAATTGATGCAAATTTCCCTCAGCACCCCCAGCCCCAGGTTTGGTTCAAATACCTCATTTGTTTCCGTCAGATCTCTATAATACATCACTGAACCGAACCAAGCTCACCTACCAGCTATGTCTTGTGTTCTGCTGGCTCTCCTTTCCTCCAGTCCAAGACAGATAAAAAGCCAAAACTACGCGTGAGGAGATAAAGGGAGGCCACCTGCCAATCCTCATCTGTACTGCCAACCCGACCAGAAGTAGCGTCAGAAACCGAGATGTAAAATCCAGGAGCCAAACAGCACCATAAATCTAGGCTCTGGTCGCCTCGACAATATGTCTGGGTGCTTGTTCTTTGCAAGATCACAAAGCAAATGGTCAGTGGGGCGCCAGAAGAGGCGGGTCTTTGGGTGCCCCGCAGACCAGCTGACTGGCACGACATCGCAGCCACACCAAACCTGTTCATACCCAGGATTATGCTGCTGCAACACAAGGTTCCTTGGCTCCCGGTATTATTTGGGATTTCATCAATCTCTGTTAAGAATTGGGGATCTCACATCACCACCATCTCTGAGGCTACTTAAGAGAAACCTGTGTGCTCTGAGCGAAGGCAGAAGCCAGCTCCGGAAGCTGGCTGGAGAATGTTTTGTGCTAATGCTTTAAATTGTGAACCATCCTGAGATCTGTGGATGATGAAGAAGAAGAAGGGTCAGTGAAGTGCCATTGACGGTGCCTTCTGCCCTTAAAACTGTCTCTGAAAAGTTTCAGTCCATACTGAAAAGTGTTTTGCTGATATTCGTCATAGTATGGCTATACTTGACGTCTCTCTTGAATTCATTCTTCATAACAAGAGATTGCTCCAAAACGCGATTATACCCTCCTTTGACCAACAAAGACTATAGTGAAACTCTCATCTTTTGAAAAAATCTCTACAAAACCTTTACATTTATGTCGAGAACAGCTCAGCTTATTTTGCTGTTTGAAACTGGGCCAGCGCAATAAATTCATGCCGTAATTCTTACAAAGCTCTCTTTAACACTTAGAAGAAAAATTAAGTGCTGCTTTAATCTTAATGAATAAGTCTTGTAAAACTAATAATGCGCAGTGCAATTTAATGTCACTCCACTATGTGCAAAGCTTCTTTCCTTCTCAGAGCTCATAAAAAAAATTACGCCCGCTATTGTCCTGAAATTACGAGCACAGTGGATTATGTCGGATGGATTCCTTTTATCATCTGACGAAAGTATCCCTGCCAGAAAGCTCTTTGCGACCCCAGAGTCCTCAGTCCTGCCGCATGGCCCCCGTTCCAAAAAAACCTCATCTTCCTTCAGGGCGACGCTTGTGACTGCGCTCCCTCGGTTCCAGGGGCTGCTGCCCTTTTGCAAAAAGATCTCCGTCTCCGTCTCCAGTTCGAAATTCGCTTTCTGCATGGATGAAGACAAATAACTGCACTTTGGAGATTAATTAAACATATTTTGGGCAGGGTTAGATTAAATCCCCTGAGCGTTTTGCAAATGGCAGCTTCAAGCAACTGCTTCCGTCTTTGGCCCTTCCTTGTGATTGAACGACTTAAGAGCCTTCACTGTTTCCCTCTGAATGCAAGGGCGGCCTTTTTAATCTGTTCCAAGGATTAGGCAGGGAGCATTATTTCGGCATTTGATGCATTGATTGTAGAATATGTGGCTGCCACAAAGCCTTTAAAAGTAGAGTGTTAATTACAATTCCTTATGCAGGGCATTCCTAGTAGGAATTTATATTTTAAAAAACAGCCCAAAAATATTTTTTCCTTTTAATTTATGTGAAAGCCATTTGGCTGTTGCGTTTATCTATCTATCTATCTATCTATCTATCTATCTATCTATCTACCTACCTACCTACCTACCTATCATCTATCTATCTATCTATCTATCTATCTATCTATTTATAGTTCAGTTATGAGACTTTTAGTTCAGTTTTAAGCAAAGCCAAGAATAAGTTTGTGATAAATTAATGGCAGCATCTACAATTTGGTGCTACTGGTCTCTACCCTTAAATAGACGTTCAGTTGATTTTCAGGTTTTGCTTTTTTCGTTTTACCTGCCAGGTAAGGCGGCCGGTCTTTATTAAGATAAAGGGGACAAAGTCATGGTGACATTCTTCCCTGGATCAAATTCCCCTCCTGCCCAAAATCCGCTGATCGGTTTGCTGGGGATCCCGTTTGTTCAAAATTTCTGGGGTCCATCCTGCTTCCCTCCCCAGGTCCTCCTGGCTTTTGCTGGCGCTTGGCTCTGTTCCCTGGCCTGAAAGCAGAAGGAGGGTCCTCTGTAAGGTTAGGACCCACTTGGCTCTTGGAAGCGCTGCCTGTTTTAGCCCCCCGCCTGGTGCCAGACTGACACTGCTCTTAACGTTGCGCTTAGTTAACAACTTTTCATCCCAGGGCTGCCAACTCCTCTATTAACACCATTAGCATTAATTCTTCCCTCTTTGCACTGCGATAAAGAGATTTAACGATGCGCAAGGAGGTGAATTTATTGGTATTTGAATGGCATGCCGGTGAATCGTCATGATTGGCAGCTGACATTCTTCTGACAAAATAAATAAATAAGAAAAGGGTGTGTATTTGTGTGTCCACACCGTGGGATGCTACCCACCCCCCTTCTATCCAGGTGGACCTAAAAACCATTGCAAAACTTTTCCGTGGGAGAAATTGAGGCTGCTTTGAAATGGAGCCCAGGTTGGCTGGAATCTAAAACCTTTTCTCTCTCGTTTTGAGCCCTGCTTATGCCTCAGATGGGGACGCGGGTGGCGCTGTGGGTAAAAGCCTCAGCTGCTAGGGCTTGCCGATCGAAAGGTCGGCGGTTCGAATCCCCGCGGCGGGGTGCGCTCCCGTTGCTCGGTCCCAGCGCCTGCCAACCTAGCAGTTCGAAAGCACCCCCGGGTGCAAGTAGATAAATAGGGACCGCTTTCTAGCGGGAAGGTAAACGGCGTTTCCGTGTGCTGCGCTGGCTCGCCAGATGCAGTTTGTCACGCTGGCCACGTGACCCGGAAGTGTCTCCGGACAGCGCTGGCCCCCGGCCTATAGAGTGAGATGGGCGCACCAACCCCAGAGTCTGTCAAGACTGGCCCGTACGGGCAGGGGTACCTTTACCTTTACCTTTACCTATGCCTCAGATGTCTTCTTCAACAGTGTGAGGAAACTCTTGGCCTTTTGGAAAATTTCAGAGGATTTTCTCTGTTCATTTCTTACCTTAAGCTTAACAGACACATAATGTGCAGTTCAAAGGCTTTTCAGATAAATGGGTAATTCTCCAGTGATTCGTAGTCTAATTATTTTAGATATAAATAACAGCGTTTGAAAGTGCTGCGTCTTTCAAGAGTGTACGTACTTGCATTTCATTAGCGGTAACAACAGTGGAGCCCCAATCCTACGCGTGTTTGCAGAGAGTAAAGTCCTGCGGGATGCGGTTGGATTTATTCGCAAGTAACGGAGGATGGGATCGCAGCCCTAGCAAGGTCAAGAGAATGTCAAATACACCTGCAATGGGCAAATTAATCTCTTTTCCCTTCTAATCCCCTGTCCTGTGTCCTTCCCTGTTTAGACTTCAGGCACGGATCGCTCACAGAATTCAGGAATTGGAAAACTTGCCTGGCTCTTTGCCCCCAGACCTGCGAACTAAAGCCACGGTGGAGCTGAAGGCACTCAGGCTGCTGAATTTCCAGCGCCAGGTAACAAATTTCCCTGAAAGGAAGTTTTTTTGGTTGTACAGTCGTACCTTCGATCCCAAACGCCTTGCAACTCGAACGTTTTGGCTCCGGAACGCCGCAGACCCGGAAGTGAGTGTTCCGCTTTGCAAACGTGCTTTGGAACCCAAATGTCCGACGCATTCCTGCAGCCAATCAGAAGCCACAGCTCGGTTTCCAAACATTTTGGAAGTCGAACAGACTTCCGGAACGGATTCCATTCCACTTCCGTGCTACCACTGTAGTTGACAAATACAGTGGTACCTTGGTTCTCAAACTTTTATCTGTTCCGGAAGTCCGTTCCAAAACCAAAGCGCGCTTTCCCATAGAAAGTAATGCAAAATGGATTAATCTGTTCCAGACTTTTAAAGACAGCCCCTAAAACAGCAATTTAACATGAATTTTACTCTCTAACGAGACCATAGATCCATAAAATGAAAGCGATAAACAATGTACTGCAATCACGCAATCAGTCAGTAGCTGAACTGGGTTCCACACAGTCGCAAAAATGCAAAATAAAAAGCAAAAACAGACAGACCTCAGCGTAACACTCAAAACGGAGCACGTTCAGCTTCTGAAAAAAGTTCGCGAACCGGAACACTGACTTCCGGTTGAGAAGGGGATTGAGAACTTTAAGATTCATTTAGGATGAATTGAGGAGGATGCTTTCAGGAAGGAGACAGTTGGGGGTGGGAAGTGCCTGCAAGAAAAGGAGGGTGGGAAGAATTTCTCAGGGGGGAAAGGTGAGAGCAGAGGGGTCTGCCTTTCTATGTGTGGATAAATAAGAAGATAGGTAAAGGGACCCCTGACCGTTAGGTCCAGTCACGGATGGCTCTGGGGTTGCTGCGCTCATCTCGCTTTATTGGCCGAGGGAGCCGGCGTACAGCTTCCGGGTCATGTGGCCAGCCGACTAAGCCGCTTCTGGCGATCCAGAGCAGCGCATGGAAGCGCCGTTTACCTTCCCGCCAGAGTGGTACCTATTTATCTACTTGCACTTTGACGTGCTTTCAAACTGCTAGGTTGGCAGGAGCAGGGACCGAGCAACGGGAGCTCACCCCGTCGTGGGGATTCAAACCGCCGACCTTCTGATCGGCAAGCCCTAGGCTCTGTGGTTTAACCCACAGCGCCACCCACGTCCCTAATGAGAAGATATATAAAGCACAAATGTCTTTATAGTTACTGTTTTTCTATTCTCTTTTCCTCTTTTTCTTTTCTATAGTGTTTTGCATTTTCCTACCAATGAGTTTGAATGTTAGTGTTTAACACGTCACAAAACTTTCAATAAGATTGTTACGTTAGAGAAGGTGATGGATAAATTAATCATAATAATAGTCTGGAGCAGCACTGGGGGTGGGGAGGGTGGTGTTGATGAGGAGATCATGCTAGTAGCCTCCCTGTGAGTACATTGGAATTCAGTTTAATTTGCCCCGTGTGCATTGTTATCAGTAATAATTAACCACCATCAAGTTGCTATTGTGCTTTCTGTAGCACTCAAGATCCCTAATCTTAATTGCTATCTGACGCCCACCCAGCCCCAACTAGGCTAGTCTTTGGATGAGTGATTTTTCCATCTTTAGATCATCGAATGAGCGATAGCTGAAAAGAGATTTGAACCTAGAAATTCAGCTTCCAAAATCAATCTTCTGCCTGCTGTGCTCTGCCGACATCCTGCTATATTCTAGATGCTAACTCTTCTTTAGAAGAATCATTTCAGTTGACTTTTCCTTCTTGCAGAACAGCATGACGACAACAGCATAGCAGTGCAATAACGAAAAAGTGAGAATAAAAGTCATACGTAAAGTCTTTGAAAGCAAAGTGTTTTCGGAGTGCGTTGCTATCTTGTATATAAATCCTGGAGCAGAGTGAATGATTCCTTTTTTCAATTAATTACTAGTCTGACAATTTCTCAGATTCTGACTATATTGGTGAACTTGACCAAGAAAACAGGGATCTGGCATTTGAGGAATCCAGCCAAATTTAGACGTACTACCAAAAAAAGCTTATAGGCGAAAGGAAATATGCTGAAATGGCAAAACTTACCAGAAGAATAAGAAATCAAGATAACAAACTTTTTATAAAAGAATGGAAAGGGTTTATTGAATATTTACAGATAAATTGTAAACAGATAATAACATTGGCAGGATTATTGTAATAAGCTGTGGTTTCATAAGCGTGTAGATTTAAAGAAGATGAATAAATGAGCAAATTAAGCTAATTTGGATATGCAGAGGATATTAAAAACAAATTCAAGGAACCGCAGAAAGAGGGGGAAGGAAGTTAAGTTTTGAAATGTTAGAATGATGGTGAAATCAGTGAAATGTGTGAATCTGAAAAGTATAAATAAAATTTTAAAATAAAAAAAGGGAAGGGAAGGAGACAGTTCTTTAAAAAAATGAGTTTTGCTGGTGGAGATGATTTGCTGCTAAGGTCTGTCCTTCTGGCTCCCAGCTAAGGCAAGAGGTGGTGGCTTGCATGCGCCGCGACACGACGCTGGAGACGGCTCTGAACTCGAAGGCCTACAAGCGCAGCAAGCGCCAGACCTTGCGGGAAGCGCGGATGACGGAGAAGCTGGAGAAGCAGCAGAAGATCGAACAGGAGCGGAAACGGAGGCAGAAGCACCAGGTATCTGCATGCACCAGGACAGTTCTGCTCATCTGTTGCAGGAATAGCCGCCGGCGCCCCCTCCAAATATCACTGGACTCCAACTCCCATCAGCAGCGCAGCCCAAGGGTGGGGTGTTTGGAGCTGTAATGCAGTCAGCTGCTTGTCTTGCTACGTACACCCTTGTGCAAATTAATTGAAACAAGCAATGTAGTTTAATAATAATAATAATAATAATAATAATAATAATTTTTATTTATACCCCGCCCTCCCCAGCCAAGTCCGGGCACAGGGCGGCTAACAAGCAATAATTAAAACAAATTGAATGAATTATTAATAAATTATTAATTAATTAATTAAGCACAGTGGGTTGAATGGTTCCTTCGCTCAGCCCTACATGCAGATGTCCAGGATTGAACCTGAGACTTTCCCCCAAAACACAAGGGGACAGAAAGAAGCTGACACAGACTTTCTGTCTGCCTAAGAATTGCTCTCAGGCTTTAAGCCTTTTGAATTAATTGCTACCTGGTCCTTTGTCAAAACAGGGGGTGCCAGGAATCGGACCTGGAACCCGCCGCATGCCAGATATGTAGCAAGCATGACCATGGATTTGCAATTTGTTCCAAAGGGGGATCGGCCTACGGTTGATCTGTGGAGGACCTAGTGGTTTAGGAAGAGACCGCTGCCTGCTTGCTCTCATTAATAGGACTTGCAACATGCAGATTTCCTCTCCTGCTTTTTTAGATACGTTCCATTTTTATTGAAGTTTGATGTCTTCCTGCAGAACCGCTAGGAACCCCCAGAGATTATGCCTCTGAGCCAAATAGCACGTGATGCTCAATATTGCATTAGAGAGCATGTCGGGTTGTTGGTTTTTTAATTAGACGTGGTGGGCTCCCCCCTCCCCGGCCCCCAAGATGTTAATGCTCCCTCTGGCATTACAGAAGCTTCTTTCTAAGGCCAATGGCAGTGCAGAAGGGACTTTTATTTGCATCTTGGCTGGGGAGGGAAGATTAAACCTTTCTCCCTAGTGCACAGGACGAAAATCACAGCACACACCACTCACGTTATTAAACAACATGCTTTCTAATGACATATTTAGGGCTGGCTCTAAATAGCCTCCCTTACTTTGTTTTTAGCTCCATTATTCAGCAGCAAAAGACTGGATGCAAGGAAGCACTCAGTTAGTGATTTAAATATGCACCACTTCAGGATGACGTACCGGCCCAGCTGTTTCCAGAGAGGCAACAGCAGCAAAAACAAGCCAGAGGCTGATGGCGCATTGGAGAACCATCATGTCCGTCCACTTGTGGGAGCCAGCGCAAGGGTTCCCAATGCGGTGCTCTCCCCCCTAGCCTGCCATGGGCCCTGTGGGGTCGGGAGAACGCCCCCAGAGAGAAAAGTGGGCATGCATGTCTAGAATGATACACACATTCAGGAAAAGCAGTTTGTAAACAAGGGGTCAGATTGCCATGACATACAAAAAGTACAGTTTGTGACAGTTCATTTAAGGCCTGAATGCATGCAAAATAAGACCAACGGGTGTTCACAACAACGGACACTTAACTGTACGTTTCCGAGCACAATTCAAATTGTTGGTGCTGACCTTTAAAGCCCTAAACGGCCTCAGGCCAGTAGACCTGAAGGAGCGTCGCCACCCACATTGTCCAACCTCAGAGGTCCAGCTCTGAGGGCCTTCTGGCATTTCCCTCCCTGCAAGAAGCGAGGTTACAGGGAACCAGGCAGAGGGCCTTCTCGGTGGTGGCACCTGCCCTGTGGAACGCCCCCCCCCAGCAGATGTCAAGGAAATAAGGAAATATATGACTTTTAGAAGGCATCTGAAGGCAGCCCTGTTTAGAGAAGTTTTTAATATGTTTTGTCATGTTTTTAGTATAGTCATACCTCAGGTTACAGACGCTTCAGGTTGCGTTTTTTCGGGTAGCGGACCCCCAAAACCTGGAAGTTCTGGATCGGGTTACTTCCGGGTTTCGGCAGTCGTTCATGCGCAGAAGTGCTAGATTGCGCTTTGCGCATGCACAGAAGTGCCGAATTGCAACCCGCGCGTGCGCAGACGCGGGTTGCGAACTCTGTGGGTTGCGAACGTGCATCCCGCACGGATCACATTCGCAACCAGAGCGTCCACTGTATTCTGTTGGGAGCTTCCCAGAGTGGCTGGGCAAACCCAGGCAGATGGGCAGGGTAGAAATAATAAATATTATTATTATTATTATTATTATTATTATTATTATTATTATTATTTTATTATTATTATTATTTTATTATTATTATTATTGGCAAAGGCATAATTTACTTTGTTTATTGACAGTTGGACCGGAAAGCATTGCCTATATTCAAGCCCAAACTAATAGAAATGGTCAAAACTGGTAGGAGCCTGGCTGCTGGGTCGATCAGGAGTGGAGGACCCAAGCGTATCCCTCCTGGCTTAGTTTAAGGGCAACTCTGCAGTTACCTTCCCCTCTCAAGGATGAAGGAGGGGCCGCAACCTCATCTTCCCAGCTGTGATTCATAGCACTATATCAGCCGGAGGAGATACATTTAGATCCTTGATGCAGGGTGCGCTTGGAATCTGTGACCGTTGCTTGTGGGTCAGCTCCCTGGTTGATTTCCCCCCTTTTTCTTTTTCGCAGGAGTATCTCAACAGCATCTTGCAGCATGCTAAGGACTTCAAAGAGTACCACCGGTCCGTGGCTGGGAAAATCCAGAAGCTTTCCAAAGCCGTGGCCACGTGGCACGCCAACACGGAGCGTGAGCAGAAGAAGGAAACGGAGAGGATTGAGAAAGAGCGAATGCGGCGGCTGATGGTGAGGCTGGTGTTGGCTCAAGGAGGCCGTTTCTGCAGGTGCTGAAGGGCTTCCCAAATGTGGGTCTCTTCCTGTTCTTGGACTACAGTTTCCATCATCCCTGACCACTGGTCCTGCTAGCTTAAGGATGATGGGAGTTGTAGACCATCATCTGGAGACCCAAGTTTGGGAAACCCCGCTGTAGAGGGAAGGGAGCGGCCGATGGGGTTCATCCACCTGGGAAGGGAGGCCATCCAGGAGATGGAAAACTCAGGTCCTAAACTTCTACTGCCTTGCGGGACATCTTCGGGAGAAGAGAAGGCTCAGGAGTAAACCCTACTACCCAAATCCATAGTGGAGTCCCCAAGATGTTTGGATGGCGCCTTGTCCACCTCCTTCCGGCAACTCCTTCAGCCAAGCTGGTACCCAACATCTTGTTCTGCTTTCCTTTGGACCCCATCAGCTGAGAGGGGGCAGCCCAGGACCCCCAGACATGCTGCCCAGGCTTGTACCCCAGGGAGCTCACTTAAGTACTGCTAATGCAGTGATTTGACTTCACCCCTGGAGGTGCACTCCATTGTCTCTCTCAAGAGCCGTAAGCCAACCGAAGGTGAAAATAAGGGAGCTATTTCCATTTGTAAACCTTTTGTTGTCTTTTATGGGGTGGTTATGATATTTATGGACTCCCTTTAATATAATGAACCAAACCACTTTCACCTTACCTTGTGGTTTCCAATATTTTAATTGTCCTGCCCCCATTTCTAGTTTGACCCCATTACTTATACCTTCTGAGCAACACCAGATGTTCTTTTATATGGTGGTTAATTTTCAAGGAACTATACTTTCTCTGTAGAAGCTTCTACCGCAGCACAGTAATTTCTTGCAAACACTTGTTAGCATTCACGGCATCAAGACCATATCATTTTTTCTAACCCTTATATAAACCGCAGTGACACATTACCTTTCAATTATTTCCTGTGGCAGCCCCACCTTGAGAATGATTTCCCTGTCAAAGGCAAGAGGCAAGATTTCATCAAAAGTTAAGCATCCGCTGAATCATACTGATTTCAGAGGGAGGCGTTTAAGAATGTATTTTTCTGTTAAAACCAACGGGACATAAGAGTGTTTAAATTTGGTGGGACTGAGACCACATTTTCCAATGTCGCTCCCTGTAATCCACAAAGTCAGGAGAAGGGAAGTTGTTGAGCTATTACATTCAGCAAATGTAACTCCTGTTTGTTCTCTTGGGTGTTGACCTCAGTTCATCTTGGATTTTAATGCATCACTTTAATGCAGGCTTCCTCAACCTTAGCCCTCCAGATATTTTTGGGCTACAACTTCCATGATCCCTAGCTAGCAGGACCAGTGATCAGGAATGATGGGAATTGTAGTCTTAAAACTTCTGGAGGGCCGAGGTTGAGGAAGCCTGCTTTAATGTTTCTCCAAAGTTTCCCCTGATATTTAATTACTATTTAAGGAATAATAGGGTATAGGACCCCCTACTATTGCAGCTGGTGCTTTCAGTATCTAGAAATCAGGACTTCAACTTACAATGGAAAACATCTGGGTGCAAAAGGTGTCGAGATTTTTCTGCAGAATCTCAAAATAATAATAACATTAAAAAAAAAAAATCTGCAAAAAATCAACATTCTCGATAAGGGCTGCCATATACCCAGGTTCCCCCGGACATTTTAGCCAATTTTTGGAAATTCCGCCTGGACACCATTTTTGACGGAGGCATCTTGGACATATGGCAGCCCTACCATTGGATTCTATTTTTTTAAACGGTGAACAAAATACAGGCGCTTTTTTGGGGGGGTTTTGGAGGTTTTGACTCGACATCATTTGGGAAGCGGTACGTAGCTAGGATCACTGATTTGGCGCAGTTGGCAAATCGTTGTCTCCCCAGCCCTGAAATGACCCCTGGAGCTTTGGAAGTGATGGAACTTGACCCCTGCGCCCGGATCCTGCGCAAAAAGCGTCCCCACTTTCTTTGGGTCTGCCGTGAGCGGCTGCTTGGCGACCGAGTCCCTTAATTTGCCTTTCCTTGCGCTGCCAGGCTGAAGATGAGGAAGGCTACCGCAAGCTGATTGACCAGAAGAAGGACCGGCGCCTGGCTTACCTGCTGCAGCAAACGGACGAATATGTGGCCAACCTGACGAATCTGGTTTGGGAGCACAAGCAAGCGCAGGCGGCAAAGGAGAAGAAGAAGAGGAGGAGGAGAAAGAAGGCAAGTACCTCTTTCAGCTGCCACTAACAGAGTTTGCTTTTCTTTTTGTAATCGTTTTCATTTGATTTTGCAAATACGAATTCATAACATTCCAAATGCATATCCATATATAGAGATTTCTCTGAATCTCGAGACTTCCCCTCCATGGGTCCTATTGTCAACATCTACAACTCCCTATTATTCCATATTTTATATCAATCCATATTGTCCAGAGAACAACAATCATTTATTTATACCCCGCCCTTATGGCTAGATTTCCCCAGCCACTCTGGGCAGCTTCCAACTGAATATTAAAAACACAATACAGTGCTACCTCGGGTGGTACCTCACTGCGAGAAGCCAAGTTACAGGGAACCAGGCAGAGGGCCTTCTCGGTGCTGGCGCCTGCCCTGTGGAGCACCCTCCCACCAGATGTCAAAGAGATAAACAACTACAGTGGTACCTCAGGTTACATACACTTCAGGTTACATACGCTTCAGGTTACAGACTCTGCTATCCCAGAAATAGTACCTTGGGTTAAGAAGTTGCTTCAGGATGAGAACAGAAATCGTGCTCCGGCGGCGCAGCAGCAGGAGGCCCCATCAGCTAAAGTGGTGCTTCAGGTTAAGAACAGTTTCAGGTTAAGAGTGGACCTCCGGAACGAATTAAGTACTTAACCCGAGGTACCACTGTACCAGACTTTTAGAAGGCAAATGAAGACAGCCCTGTTTAGGGAAGCTTTTAATGCTTGTTGCATTACTGTATTTTAATATTTTGTTGATAGCTGCCCAGAGTGGCTGTGGAAGCCCAACCAGATGGGCGGGGTATAAATAAATTATTATTATTATTATTATTATTATTATTATTATTATTATTATTATTATTTTCTAAGGTGGGGTGAGCACTTTGAGTTGGGGTCAGAAGGTTGTAGGAGGAGGGATCCGTGAGGCCACGTGCTGCCAAGCAGACTTCTTAGAATAGTGCCAAACTGAGGCTTAAGTCTTGAGTTGGAGAAAAATGAATCATGATTTCTCGGTTCCATTCAGAGACCATATTCTTAGTCTTAAGAGTGATATTTCACACTGTTTTTGAACGATCCTTCTTAACAGCACTCAACCTTGAGCCAGGCGAATGCAATGTGTTGAATTTTTGTGTGTGTTTCTGATCTTGGAGATAACACATTTAAATGGAAATGAAATATCTGGTGCCCTTCTGTTTATAGTCTCCCTCTTCGTTGGAAGTCTGGCCATGGCTCATTTCACAAGTGTCCTAGTTTTGAGCGTGCCGTTCGAAAGAGCATCCTCATGTCTGGCCATTTTTGGGTCCTTTTATTTGGGAGAAGGTGGTCCTTTTTGTATCACAAACCTGGACTTCTCAGATCCCCGCAGAGATTTCTGTGTCCTGTATTTAACATCATTTTGCCCTATGTGTTCTGGGTCCCTTTTGATTGCTCAGCTCGGGGGCGAAAGAGACTCAGGCCCCTTGCCTTACATAGAAAGGCAAAATACCCTTTTTTATGTGAAGTTCTGTCTTAACTTGCAGTTCTCACTGTACAGTGGTACCTCGGGTTAAGTACTTAATTCGTTCCGGAGGTCTGTTCTTAACCTGAAACTGTTTTTAACCTGAAGCACCACTTTAGCTAATGGGGCCTCCTGCCGCGGTGCCGCCGGAGCACAATTTCTGTTCTCATCCTGAAGCAAAGTTCTTAACCCGAAGCACTATTTCTGGGTTAGCAGAGTCTGTAACCTGAAGCGTATTTAACCTGAAGCGTATGTAACCTGAGGTACCACTGTATGTGTGTGTCAGCGAGAGAGAGGGAAAAAATGTTCATCGTTTCCCCACGGGACGCGGTTTTTGTTGTTGCCTGATTCTGATCTACTGTCTTTACAAACAATAAATTCAAACTGCTTTTTGGTAATGGATTATATAATTACTTGTCGCTAAGCAAAGCGAGAGGAAGGGAAAGTGGGAAAGGAGGGGAAACAAGAGCTGCTTCCCTTTGCATCTTATTTTATACCTGGCAGTTAAGAAGAGCCCATCTCTTTAAAAATGGCTTTGTTTCCATTCCTAAGGTGAGTCAGAGAGGCCTGATGCTTTAGGGAAAGGGCCATGTACAGACAGAATGCAGTTTGAAGGCTACAGATTGTCGCAATAATTCAATTGGAAGTTCGGGATTTATGAGGCTTCCCTTTTCCCTGAAGCTTTCCGCGCTCCCCGTGGAATAGTGAAATGCATGCGATATTATTTTAGCCCATTTTCACGGAGTGTGGCCTGCAACCGTATCCCGGTTTTCTTAGCTGAAACGTAACTTCTGGCTGGTGTTCTTTGGTTTCAGAAAGCAGAAGACAGTACAGAAGGCATGGGATCTGGACTTGGTCCTGATGGAGAGGTAAGGAGCCCAGAAGTGTTTCAATATATTGCCCTCCGTTCGTGATAAGCAAAATGCCGCAGTTGCTCGCCCAATGTGCAAAGGGACTTCAGAGAGCAGGGTCAAGGTGTGGCTCTTTCACTTAGTATGCTTTGCCCATGAAAACCACGTCAGTCTGACCTATAACAACATTGCAAATAAACAAGGATTTTAGGCTTTTAAACAAGAGCAGCAAGGTGACTTTTACAGGTTATTTATTATTACTTTTATTACTAGTATTAATTAAAATTTGTATACCGTCCTATGCCAGCAGGTCTTAGGGCGGTTCACAGGATAAAACCACAATATAAAACACAAAATGCATAATAAAAACAAAAGCATGAGCCCCCCCCCCATTTTAAAGGGGCATTGGATGTCAGTCAGCCCAAGGCCTGGTTAAAGAGGAATGTTTTCGCCTGGCGTCTGAAGGTGTACAATGAAGGTACCAGCCGGACCTCCCTGGGGAGAGCAATTTCACAAGTGGGGGGCCACTACAGAAAAGGCCCTGTTCTTGTGTTGCCACTTTCCGGACCTCTTGTGGCTTGGATTCCAAGTTGCCCTTTGATCGAAAGGAAACTCCTGCTGACAGAAATGGGCGAGTGGGTGTAATTCTTATGCTGTTCCAAAAGATCTCCCCAAACTTTTATTTGGGGGGGCGCGCGCAAACCACCACCTCCCTATCATCTGCAGGGATGCTCCTGCGATCAGAGTTCTGTTCTCAGGATCTATTTATGTTTTTAAATCAGCCTTGTCCATAAGCCCACAAAAGTTACTCACACAGACATTATTATTTTTAATTTTAAAAAACTTGCTTTTGAGGGTTTGCCCACTGGCTTTTGATGTTAAGCGAGGAGGAAATTCAGAGCGTGGCTTTCCTCGCCTGCCAGCCGGCTCACTCGCCAGCATGCCAGGCTATCCCATTTGCCTGTGTGCCATTTAAATTGTATCCCTCCAGCACCACTGGTCCCATGGAAAATGGCTTGAACATAAAGGATTAGAACATAAACGATACAGAGGCTGGTGATGAATTAAAACTATCTCCTTCTGCATGAAATATCTCCATAATTTGCCACAGCAATACATTGATTATAAACGACTGGTTTCCATGTCAGACTACCATCTCACACAGAACTAGTAAGAAATAAAATATTTCACATTGCTTTTTTGGAATTAAGTAATTTGAAGGCGCCTGTTATATAGCTGGGAAACATGTTTCATATTAACTTCCATGTGGTTGGCATTGCTTAAACAATGCACTCTAGAGTCAGTTGTACGATATTTTTGTTTCGTTATGGGAATTTATTTTAGCTTATTCCCCCTTAAGTACCCTAGCTAATCAAGCAAACAGGCATCAGTGGTTTTAAAGTTTGCTGTGTTTTCTGGCATGCAGAAAGATGTGTAGCAAATTGGTTTAATGGAAGACACTGCCCAACACTTCTAATTGAAGTTTTTAATGAGTGCCCTTGCCGTTAATGAGCTATCTCACTAATGAGCCTGCTGCAGTGCCCTATAAACGACTTCCGGAAGCTTCCGTCTGCGTGTCTGTTAGTATCTTTTACTGGAGACGTGACAGATATTATTATTTTTTGTTAGTGTAAAAGAAATAGGGGAGGCATGAGGCATTAGATTTCTAATCTAAAACCTCGTATCCTAGTCATTAAGAAAGAATAATACTGACGGTGCAATCATATAATATCTACTCGGAAGAAGTCCCACTGATCTGTAAGATTGCAGCCTTAAAATCCATCATATTTATAATAATTTTCTTTATAAATAGTAAGAAGGGAGCAGAAATTAAAATGATCCGTTTGGAGAAGCTGATGAATTCTTATGGCTTCACACCATATTTCTTCTAATGTCTTTAGTGGTGCTTATATTCATAATCTGCATGTGAATAGTTTGGTTCGATGCTAACTGTCAAGCATATTTGAAGTCAAGTAATAAATTGCACTGAGAGTAAACTTCGTAGGGTTTTTTTTTTTTTTGGGTAAAAGAAATCTCTTTCTGTGTTCTTGTTTGCACATCGCATTAAACCATACCTCGTTTCAAACAAACCATGGTTTAATGGGAAAGAGGAGCGTGTTGTGGGGAACACAGCTCAGACACAGTTTTCGTGGCAGTCCTCTCCTCCCAACCGCTGTGCTGCAGACGTAACAAGCCAGAGACTTGTAGTTTGTTTCCTCCCAATAAGCCATGAGTTGCAACCAAGGTGTATTCCGCTCACACTTTGGAGGAAACAAAACGAGCAAGATACTAGCTTGTTTTATTCGTGCTGTGGCAGAAGTGGACGGAGATGGTTGCTATGCTTTTTGAGCGACGTGCTCCTGGACACTGTTCATACTCAACTATACACGGTTTAAAAAACTGATTTAATGTGACGTGAAATTGGCCGGTGCATGGCTTAGCATTGCAGAACGATGCGCTCTGTGCTGCCTATTTTCTCTCAGCTTCAGTCTCGTTGTGACCCAAATTGTGGGAGTTGGGTGGAAGAGCCAGGATTTGGGTAGGGAGAACTGCGCCCAAAGTCTCTTCCAACTACAGCCGTACCTTGGAAGTCGAACGGAATCCGTTCTGGAAGTCCGTTTGACTTCCAAAACGTTTGGAAACGAAAGCGCGGCTTCTGATTGGCTGCAGGAAGCTCCTGCACCCAATCGGAAGCCTCGTTGGACATTTGGCTTTCAAAAATAGTTTGCAAACCGGAACACTAACTTCCGGGTTTGTGGCATTCGGGAGCCAAAATGTCCGAGAACTAAGCTGTTTGAAAACCAAGGTACGACTGTATACGACTCTGATAGGACCAGGGCCGGATTTAGGTTTGATGAGGCCCTCAGCTCCTGAAGGTAACAGGGCCCTTTCTATGTCCATCTGTCCTTTGTCAACAACAAATGGTCACTGATTTTTGTTTTGAATATATGCTATAATGGTAATTTATGGACCTCATAGGTATCTCAAGCCATTTGCCCATGTTGCTGTGCAACCAGTCCATGCAGAATATAGGCATCCTATATATAGAAAGGAGCAAACCAGTGATATTTTAGGGAGCAGGCTAGCAGACAAGGCCCATGACTTACATCATAGGAGCCTACACAACACAAAACACTGTTGCTGGATGTAGGTTTTATTTTATTGGTTTTTTATCGTATATTTTGGAAATGTACATCCAGTCTTTTTTTCCTTTATTTTTTTTTGGGGGGGGGGGGCCCAAGAGAGTGGGGCCCTAAGCTAAAGCTTGTTTAGCTTATATGTAAATCTGACTCTGGGGTTGCGGCGCTCATCTCACTTTATTGGCCGAGGGAGCTGGCTTTCAGGTCATGTGGCCAGCATGACTAAGCCGCTTCTGGCAAACTAGAGCAGTGCACAGAAACGCCGTTTACCTTCCCGCCGGAGCGGTACCCATTTATCTACTTGGACTTTAACGTGCTTTTGAACTGCTAGGTGGGCAGGAGCAGGGAGCGAGCAACGGGAGCTCACTCCGTCGCGGGGATTTGAACTGCCTACCTTCTGATTGGCAAGTCCTAGGCTCTGTGGTTTAACCGACAGTGCCACCCGGTCAGGGGTCCCTTTACCTTTTTAAATCCAGCACAGCATTGGAGCACCTAGTTGGCATGGATTTCTGTGCAAGTGATGGCCACGTAGCTTGCAACTTTGGACTTGCCATGACTAAGTTTGCCGTTCCTCTCGCAAAGAGAGAAGCTTCCTTTCACGCCTTAAACTTGACGTTTGTCCTTCAATTCCAGCCCATTGATGAGAGCAGTCAGATGAGTGATCTCCCAGTCAAGGTAACTCACACTGAAACAGGCAAAGTTCTCCTTGGACCCGAGGCTCCTAAAGCAAGTCAGTTGGATGCTTGGTTAGAAATGAACCCTGGGTAAGTAATTCTGCGTACCCCCAAACCCACCTTGCCTTGCCTGTAATTGTACCGCATTGCACTGCACTGCCTAACCTTGATTGATTTCGTGCTGCCTTTCCGGGCAAAAACTTGCCCCGAAGTGGCTTGAATCAAAATCATAGTATATCCTCTGCCTTTGAAATATTTTCAGATCTGCATTCTGTTTGTTTCCAAAGCTTTCTGATACACACATTTATTATTTACTCCTCTGCCTGTTTCTTCCCTGCAGGTATGAAGTTGCACCCAGGTCAGACAGCGAAGAAAGTGGTTCTGAGTTTGAGGAAGATGTAAGTGACTGCTTTCTCTTGATACAGTGGTGCCCCGCAAGACGAAAACAATCCGTTCTGCGGGAGCCTTCGTCTTGCAGGGATTTTCGTCTTGCGGAACTCTGCTATCAGCCGATCAGCTGATAAGCGGTAAAACAGCTGATAAGCGGCTTTTAGGGCTTTTAGCGGCTTTTAGCGCTTAGGGGATTAGCG
The DNA here is from genome assembly GCA_034642415.1 of Podarcis siculus. Taxonomy (NCBI): domain Eukaryota; kingdom Metazoa; phylum Chordata; class Lepidosauria; order Squamata; family Lacertidae; genus Podarcis; species Podarcis siculus. The sequence goes on along the minus strand of JAXCMG010000063.1, from coordinate 2,143,937 downwards.
GATAAGCGGCAATTTAGAGATAAGGAGCTTAGCGCCTTTCAGAAAAGGCAAAAAAAAAGGGAGACCACGGGAAAAAATTCGTTTTGCAAGTAAGCCCCATAGAAAAAAACGTCTTGCGAAGCAGAAAAATGTCGGAAAGCCCTTTCGTCTTGCGCGTTTTTCGTTTAGCGGGGCATTCGTCTAGCGGGGTACCACTGTACATGCATTTATCCAAAATATTATTTAATGCAGGGGTGCCCAAACTTTTTTCAAAGAGGGCCAGATTTGATGAAGTGGACATGTGTGAGGGCTGACCAAAGCTTTATTTAGGATTGAAGTTATTGAGCCTTTTTTACAATTTTACCCCAAAGTTGTTCAGCTTTTTCTAGGATTTTACCCCAGGACATATACTGCCACGGGGGCCAGATTAAATCGACCGGCCCCCGAAGCAGACCTTGGACATGCCTGATTTAATGGTCTAGGGACCAGAGAGTCAGATTAAGGATATAGGAAGCTCACTCTGACCATTAAAATAATTACTGCTATAACACTGTCAGATAAATAAGGAGAAAGTAGCCTCCTTAGAATAGATTTCAGTGCTTTTTAGACCCTCCTCTCGCGGCTTGCACTGTTAACTGGTAATGAGCTATTTGTGTGGCTTTCCTTGTCTAAACAAGAAGCTTCAGTATGATGGGAGGGAAATTGCAATGCTATAATCCAATTAATTAACAGAGAAGATAGATTAGATTATATACGTCTTTAGGCCATGAAGGAATGCAGATTTCGTTTTGATTTCCAGTGACCGTGAATCGCTATAAACAGTGGGCTTTGTTTTTCTTGAGATTGCTCTCCAAGAAAGCAGATATAGGTTGTTAGTCCTTGGCATAGTTATAGTATCCTGTCTGCTTCCATCAACGTTACCTGCATACAAGTCAACCTATATTTCTCTGGAAAGTGTTATCTTTTTAATCAGTCCCTCATTAAAATACAGTAATGCACCAGAGAGTGGGGAAAGAGAAATATGAAATGCAGCTGTTGGTATATTTTGCCACTTTAGCAATCAAGCGGGGATTCAGTAATATGCAAAATGGTGTTTAAAAGCATTGTAAGTAGAGACTTGGAGAATGTGCGCAGTTGAAGAACAGCAGGAAAAACTGAATATGCTTTGATTTCTCTCTAGCTTTTAGAATGCGGCACTTTTGGGTAAGAAAAAGTAAAAGGGAGTCTCTTGAATAAATAGGGCCTGTTCTGCCAAGGTTGCCTCTTCCTTCTTTGGCTTAGCATCCAGATCTCACCTAAGGGGCCCCCACCTGGTTCCTGCTGATTCCGGGAGCAGAGGTCCAACCACCCAGCTTTGGAAATACAATGGTACCTTGGTTGTCAAACTTAGTCCGCTCCAGAAGTCCGTTCCAAAAGCAAAGCGTTCCAAAACCAAGGCGCGCTTTCCCATAGAAAGTCATGCAAAGTGGATTAATCCGTTCCAGACTTTTAAAAGCAACCCCTAAAACAGCAATGAAACATGATTTTTTTCTATCTAACGAGACCAATGATCCATAAAACGAAAGCAATAATCAAGGTAAAGGGACCCCTGACCATTAGGTCCAGTTCTGACTGACTCTGGGGTTGCGGCGCTCATCTCGCTTTATTGGCCGAGGGAGCCAGCATACAGCTTCCGGGTCATGTGGCCAGCATGACTAATCCGCTTTTGGCGAACCAGAGCAGCGCACGAAAACGCCATTTACCTTCCCTCCGGAGTGGTACCTATTTATCTACTTGCACTTTGACGTGCTTTCAAACTGCTAGGTTGGCAGGAGCAGGGACCGAGCAACAGGAGCTCACCCCGTCGCGGGGATTTGAACTGCCGACCTTCTGATCGGCAAGCCCTAGGCTCTGTGGTTTAACCCATAGCGCCACCCCTGTCCCAATAATCAAGGTACTGTACTATAAAATAAATAAGGCACTATTGTAGATGATAAAAATAAAAATTACTATTTTTTTCTTGCCTGCACTGATGATAGTCATTGTTTGGATTGTTGGGGGCTTCTATCCATTTCCTCAGTCACACAGTCGGTCAATCAGTAGTTGAACTGGGTTCCTCACAGTCACAAAAACCAATGAAGCCTCAAAAACAAAAATGCAAAATAAATAGCAAAAACTAAAGGGCCAAACTTAATCCGTTCCAGAAGTCCGTTTGACTTCCGAAATGTTCAAAAACTGAGGCGCAGCTTCTGATTGGTGCAGGCGCCCCGGAAACAATCGCCGACAGGTGCATTGGACATTTGGCTTCCGAAAAACGTTTGAAAACCGGAACACTTACTTCCGGGTTTTTGGCATTTGGGAATCAAGGTACCATTGTATTTGCATCAGGATGCTCTAAGACAGCTTTTCGCCTTGGCCACATAACTGCTTATGGTCAAAACTGAGCCATGATAACCGTTGTGCAGTCTAATTGCTTACCTATGAAATACTTGCACACCCAGGGAAGGCACAGTAAAAAGGCAGAAATCAGATGAACAGTCCTTAGTATCTGAACACACTGAGGTGCCCTTTTTTTAAAAAACAGTGGAAAACATTGCCTTGGGGAACAAAGTATTCTGAATAATTTCTGATTTTGAAAATACTAAGCAGCAGAAAATACTATAAGGAGGCCCAGTGACATTTAAAGCTTCATTTCTTCTTTTTAAATGATGGCCATCCTGCTATCACATTTCTAAATTTCATGTGACACACCATGAGGTGGAACTGTGAAACGGAGTTCAGGTATTGTAAAGGCAGGAAGAGTGGGGGGGGGGAGCAATGAAGATTGTAAATCTGGAAATACTCTACAAAATCGTAAAGCAAAATATCTATCAAAACCACGCTAAAACCTTATTCCTGTGACGGTGGGTAAACGTTAGCTGGGCTTTCTGTTGGGAAGAAGGAGCCTTTGGTTTTGTAAAACAAAAGCCCAGCTAAAGATGGGGGAACTTTGCACTTAGAAGGTTCCGAGTGGCGGCAGAGTTTTTGCGCAAGTTTGACAGCTGGGCTGCCTGTTTTCTGCAGGAAGATGATGAGGATTCAAGTAGGCAAGAAACAGACGAAAAGAGACACCTGGATCCAAACAGCGAAGACGTTCCAGAAAGAGACGCTAAGAAGATAATTGAGTGAGTCATTTGGGAAGCAAGCCCTTTTGGGCACGGCTAGTTCTTTCTTTCTTTTAAAATAATTTTTATTGAATTTTATAGTCCACACAATCATCACTATCGCAAAAAACATGTATAAATCCCAACTCCCTCCGCTGATTTCCCTCAACTTCCCCTTCTGGTTCTTTAAATATTTGTTTCTCCTGCCTGTTTTATTCTACTGTAACTTTGCGATCTTTTACCTAAATGTTGTTGTGTTCATTTTCCAGTTAGCTTTGCTGAAGTGGCGAAGCAAACTGGAAAATGAAGAGGCGAGGACAATAGAGACTTTAAAAAGGATGGGGAACCGTTTATGTTGTATTTACAGAAGTATTGTAAAGGAGTGGACTCACTAGCAGGGTTTGAGTAAACACTTCCAGTTAAGAAAACAAATATAAAAGTTAGGATGCAACAACTGGGAAAATAACAAAATGTAGGATGTGATTTGGGAAATATGGTACAAAAATGATAAGAGTGCAATAACATTTGGGCACGGCTAGTTCTGTGTCCTTGTGCAAGAGCTAAAAAATCTTGAAGGAATTGTGCAGCGTAAATAAAGTGCTTCCCTTTCGCTCCTCACTTTGCAGGACGGCCAAACAAGATGTGGACGATGAGTATAGCATGCACGAATACAGCGCAGGAGAGTCTCAGTCGTACTACACTGTGGCACACGCGATAGCCGAGAGGGTGGAGAAGCAGTCTTCCCTACTGATAAATGGCACATTGAAACATTACCAGGTATGTACCCCAGGGGGAGATGATGATGATGATGATGATAAATTATTATTTATACCCCTCCCATCTGGCTGGGTTTCCCCAGCCACTCTGGGCAGCTCCCAACAAAATATTAAAAACACAATAAAGCATTAAAAACTTCCCTAAACAGGGCTGCCTTCAGGTGTCTTCTAAAAGTCAGATAGTAGTTTATTTCCTTGACATTTGATGGAAGGGCGTTCCACAGGGCATCCTTGACATTTGTTGGAAGGGCGTTTCATCATAATGCACCAATATTGAATTGATTCTGCACTGTCTCTTATTCCGAAAGAAGAGTCAGGATCATTGGTTGCCACCTGCAAGTTGGAGAACAGAGATTGTTCTAGAAGTAAATCAAGAATGTGTAACCCTGGAAATAGGCATCCAAGACACATGGGGACAGCTAAGATCCTGCAGTGTGTTGCAGTGCGAGCGGCATTCATCTCTAGCCCTGTGCCCAAAGCATCCGTCAATGAAGGCTGTGGCGTACAGAGCTGCAGGGCATCATGCACAGGTTGTAATATCTGCGGCTTATTTTTCATGAAAGCCGAGGTGCGAGATCAAAACTTTGCTGTGCGCAGACTCTGGTTAATTGAGGCGATTCTCCTGCATTTCAGATCCAGGGCCTGGAATGGATGGTTTCTCTGTACAATAACAATCTGAATGGGATTTTGGCTGACGAAATGGGCCTCGGGAAGACCATACAGACCATTGCCCTCATCACTTACCTGATGGACCACAAACGGCTCAATGGCCCCTATCTCATCATCGTTCCCCTCTCGTAAGTAGATGAACTCCTCCTAATGATATTTTTCTACGCCGTGCAGATTGGCTCATTAACAACGTGGACTATATATATATATATATATATATATATATATATATATATATAAGCACATGCTTAACAGTTAGACTAAGCATGCAGAAGGCTGTGCTGAGGGGGGTCTCTGGGCTCCCTCTCTGATTGTCTTCCCTTCTTCTCACATGTCATTGGGGACCAGATGGCTGATAAAAAGCATTTAGCATTATTGTGCTTTTTAGTCATTAAAGCTTCTCCCTCCTGTGAGTCACAAGGGGGGAGCGAGAGAAATGCATGTGTTTCCTATTTTATGCGACATCCTTTTCCCTTCGTTTTTAAAGAATTTTATCACAGCTGCTAGATCTTTAAAGGGGGTGCTCTCAACTGGCACCCTTTGCAGCATTGCAGCACCCTTGGTTCATAATAGTCTTCCTCTCCCCCCTTTTGGTGTCAATACCTCCTAGCTGTGAATATTTTCATTCGGTGACTCACCAGCCACCTTTGCAGCCGCCCCAGGTTCTGTGTAACGTTAGATTTGAAACAAACACAAAATTAACATCTCAGGGCCCAGATCCCCAGGAGTGAATTTTATTCTTGGAAACATTGAACTTGGGGGGGGGGGAACACCCATATTGGTCTTACAGTGGTACCTCTGGTTACGTACTTAATTCGTTCCAGAGGTCCGTTCTTAACCTGAAACTGTTCTTAACCTGAAACACCACTTTAGCTAATGGGGCCTCCTGCTGCCGCCGCCCCGTCGCCATGCGATTTCTGTTTTCATCCTGAAGCAAAGTTCTTAACCCGAGGTATTATTTCTGGGTTAGCAGAGTCTGTAACATGAAGCATATGTAACCCAAGGTACCACTGTATTAAGGTAGAGGTTTTGGTGAAAGCCAGTCGGCTGCATTATAAAGCGATCACGCCACCAAGTCAGACCTGCCTTTGCGCAGGTGTGTCTGGGCTTGCAGAGCACCTGATCACCTTTCTCCAAGGATGTCTGGGGGCTCTTCCTTCGCACCTTCCCAAATCAAAAGTCTGTAATCGAAATAAACGACATCGCTGTCTTTGACCCGGTTGCCTCGCCGCTTTAAGCTGCAGTTATGCAGAGCAGCAGTTGAAAGGTGAGCTTGCGGCGTCTGCTCCTCTCCTGCCGCCATGCTGCCAGGTGGATTTCAGGTGACGTCGGATGCCAAGCTCTCTCCACACCAGGGGTACCTGCACTTTTTTCAAAGAGGGCCAGATTTGATGAAGTAAACATGTGTGAGGGCCGACCAGCATTATTGACCTTTTTTGAAGATTGAAGTGGAACGTGGGTGGCGCTGTGGCTTAAACCACAGAGCCTAGGACTTGCCAATCAGAAGGTCGGCGGTTCGAATCCCCGTGACAGGGTGAGCTCCCGTTGCTCGGTCCCTGCTCCTGCCAACCTAGGAGTTCGAAAACACGTCAAAAGTGCAAGTAGATAAATAGGTACCGCTCTAGTGGGAAGGTAAACGGCGTTTCCGTGCGCTGCTCCTGTTTGCCAGAAGTGGCTTAGTCTTGCTGGCCACATGACCCGGAAGCTGTACGCTGGCTCCCTCTGCCAATAAAACAAGATGAGCGCCGCAACCCCAGAGTCGGCCACGACTGGACCTAACGGTCACGGGTCCCTTTACCTTTAAGGATTGAAGTTGTTGAGCTTATTTTAGGATTGATGTTGTTGAGCTGGTTTTACCACTTTACCCCAAAGTTGTTGGGCTTTTTTTAGGATTGAAGTTGTTGGGCTTTTTTTGAGATTTTACCCCAGGAAATAAACGGCCACAGGGGCTGGATTAAACCAACTGGCGGGCTGTATTGGGTCCCCGAAACGGACTTTGGACATGCCTGCTCCAATCATACGATGATGAGCTGTAATACCGGCTTCTTCTTGGCATAAACTCCTTGCGCTTGTTTGGAGAGAGCAAACGATGAGGCCTGGTTTGGGCAGGACGCTAAGCCAAGCTTCTCTCCCAGCAGCTCACCAGGAGCAAAGCAGACGCCGTTTTAGCTCCAGGGACCACTAGGCTGAGCATTCATTCACTTTTAAACCATAGTTAAGCTTCATGGCGGTTTGCAGCCCAGTCAGCAACCTCATTGCAGCAGTAGCGTCTAAACTTTTGAAACAATCAGAAATATTTTTTTATCTGTGTGTTTGGATGGGGAGAGAGCAGTGACCCAACAGCAAGAGCATGAAGAGCAAAGAGCTGCGTCCTCTCCCAGGGCTAGATCGGGGTTTGTTTGTTTTTATAAAAAAAAAATCACAGTCCCCTATTACTATTTTTTTGCAAATAATTTTTATTGAGTTTTACATTTTTATCATCCAAATATCATAATATACAACAAAAAATACAAATCCCAAATTTCCCCCTTCCCCCATGACTTCCCTCAACTTCCTTTTCTGGTTTTTTGCAAACTTCCTTTTCCTGCTTATTTTTCCATTTCTTAATTTTAATGTCTTTAAGATCATTATTGTTATCCCCTCCATTTTAACATATTCATCATATTTCCTGTATTTATTTTGTTGATTGTAAGTGTTTAATCAAACCCTGCTAGTGAGTCCATTTCTTTACATTTTTTCTGTAAGTATAACATAAATGGTTCCCAACCTTTTTTCAAATCTCTATTGTCTTTGTCTCTTAAGTCTGTCTGTTGGCTTCACCATTTCAGCAAATTCCATCCGTTTTCCCTTCTTCTTCATAACTTTTCCATCTTTGGGCCAGCAAAATCCTAGCTGCAGTTGCAGCATCCATGAAGAGTTTCTTCTTCTCTTTGAGAGCCAGTGTGGCGCAGAGGTTAAGAGCAGTAGATTCGTAATCTGGGGAACTGGGTTCGTGTCTCCGCTCCTCCACATGCAGCTGCTGGGTGACCTTGGGCCAGTCACACTTCTCTGAAGTCTCTCAGCCCCACTCACCTCACAGAGTGTTTGTTGTGGGGGAGGAAGGGAAAGGAGAATGAGACTCCTTAGGGTAGTGATAAAGCGGGATATCAAATCCAAACTCCTCCTCCTCCTCCTCTTCTTCTTTTGGCAGACCTTGACCTGAACACAGTGGTAGAATTCTCGCCTGTCACAGTCCCCTATTAATGTTTCCCCAAACTTTCACTTGCAAACTGAGAGGCAGGAAACCTGCTTGAAGAAAAACGAAACGAGCATCTGCCCAAATGTGCATTTATCCCTTTTCGTTGTACCTTCAGATCACTTAGCGAGGAGCAATAAATATGCACGACAGGATTTCCATTTTCAGGGGAAATCTTGTGTCTTCAGAAGAGGACTGGGAAGCAAAGACCTCTAAGTGCAAAAAAAATAAATCACAGGGTTTGTAATTACAAGCCTGCTGCACTGTCTTTCTGCAAACAGGTGCAGATTCTACAAATCCCCTCCTCTTCAGCAAAGCACTAAAATATATTCAGGCAGTACATTGGACTCAAATTGGGCAAGTGTCTGCATGCATGTGAGAAAGTCCCAAGCTGCGACCCAGGCAGCTTTTCCTTTTCTCTTGGCTGGTGTTTTTTTGTAACACTGTTTTTATTCATTCCTATCTTTAAACTGCTGCACTGAGATATCTGTTTGTTTACATATGACCGGCGACAATTACATATGGTAAAATTAAAAATAAGTCAACAATAAAAACACTCAGGTAAACGTTTCTGAATACGTTAACAAGGCTGTGCCAAAGTGTATGTGCCAAAAATTATTACACTTATTCCAGATATGAAATGATGTATAGTGACATGTTTTGCTTAGATTGGGGACCGAAAGTAAAAGGTATTTTGTATCCATAGCAATTAGAATTTTTAGGAATTTTTGAGGAAGGAAAGAGGGAGGGAAGATTAAAAAATTATGATATGTACTTCATGCACGCCAGACGGCTGTAAACTATGGCTACTGTTCTACCATATTATTCATATAATCAATAGGGCCTTTTTTTTGGCCTCTTTAAATTTTGTGTCCTTTCCCCCCAATAATGCTGTTTGCCAGATTGCATTATATCATGGGTAGGCAAACCAAGGCCCAATTGCCTTCTCAATCCGGCCCGCAGATGGTCTGGAAATCGTGTGTTTTTACATGAATAGAATGCGCCCTTTTATTTTAAATGCATCTCTGGGTTATTTGTGGGGCATAGGAATTCGTTCATTCCCCCCCCCCCAAAAAAAAAATATAGTCAGGCTCCCCACAAGGTCTGATGGACAGTGGACCAGCCCCCAGCTGAAAAAGTTTGCTGACCCCTGCATTATATCATTGGTCCACAGTTAATAATTGGAATGATTTCCATGTCCTGGCAATAGTTGTCCTTGAAGCGGTTAATAGGTGTGTTAGGAGTTATCTGTTTCCAATTTTCAGCAGATCAGGGCTATGTTGTCAGGAGCTGTCCTACTCTTGAGTAGGTAAGTAGGGTCCGTTCTGGGGACTGCCTGCTCCTGGGAGCCTTTTCTGAGATGACGAGAAAAACTTCTGCTCTCCTTTGGTCTCGCACCTTGAAAATCAAAAACCAGGCTGTAGACTTCATTATATCTTTTATTGTAAGATTGCAGATCTCTTAAGACAATTTATAGAACCATCGGTTTTGAAATGCTTTGTGTTCTTAATCTTTTACACAGGACTTTATCCAACTGGACTTACGAGTTTGACAAATGGGCTCCTTCTGTCGTGAAAATCTCCTACAAGGTTTGGATGCCCTTATATGCAAATATAAAATGGGCAGTATAAACACATAAACCCCGTCCCCCCCCCATCTATTTAGTTGTGTGGTTTTTCTGTGCACTGAAAACAGCTCACCGTATTTTACTGCGCTTTGGACGCCCCCTATTTTGGTGGACTAAATTTAAAGAAAATGAGGGGAAATGGCCCAAAGCTGTTGAGCTTTCTAAAGGGGGAGTTGCACGCGCGTGCCATCACCCCAGCAGGGCCATTGTTGGGGGTTGGCAAAGTGGGCAGCCGCTCCCCCCAAGCCACTGCGGGCGGGAAACGCTCCCTAGAGCACGGACAGGCACGCAACTTCCCCTTACGCCGCTGTGGGAAACACCCTAGAGTGCACATCTCCCGCAGCAGCATGGGGGGAGTTGCGCCCCCCCCCCAGCCAGCTGGCAGGTGCTGCACAGCTACCCCCCTCCCAGCCACTATCCGTGCATAGGACAACCCCAGTTTTTTCACATGATTTTTGAGTCAAAAAACCCACGGGAAAATACGGTAATCCGTACACTTGATCCAGGCTTGTTGCCAACAGCTGCCGGCCCCCTTGGGCACGCGATGGCGCGGGACGTGCAGAGGGAGCCGGTCTGCTTCCTGGGATCCCAGCAGGCGTTTCTCATTGGCTGCTGAAGCGCCGTGGTGATCCCAGCAGGCAGCGGCGGGGGAGGGGCTCAGCCTCGACCCAGACCAAACAGGAGACTTCACCTCTCTGAGTCACGCATGCCTGGCAGAGGCCTACCCCTCCCCAGTTCGGAGCCCATTGTGCTTCTGCAAAGTCCCTCCCTTGTTCTAATATACTCCTGCTATGGATACATTCAGTTCAGTGCCGGATTTATGTATAAGCTCAACAAGCTATAGCTTGGGGCCCCACTCTCTTGGGGGGCCCCCAAAAAAATGTAGAGGGGGGAAAACCCTGGATACTTCTTCTTAATTGTATTTCAGTTCAACAATCACTTTGATAAAATAAAAATCTGTTATGTGCAAATGGCTTGAGATACCTATGAGGTCCATAAGTGACCATATAGCATATTTTCCACACACAGAAAACTGACCATTTGTTGTTGACCAAGGACAGCTGGACATAGAAAGGGCCCCATTACCCTCAGGAGCTGAGGGCCTCATCAAACCTCAACACGGCCCTGGTTCAGTTGCTGGTTAAAAGGGTCGCAAAATTATTTTGGGCTCTGCATAGTGGGCCTCCTTGGGTTGAGGTTTTGCCTTCCTCGTGGCATCAAGTCTTGACTCAGTTCTTGTTATTGTCACAACTTTGAGCATAGGTCAGCATCAATAGCCATCTGTAGAGTTTTGGGTGGGGCTGCTCCAAAGGCCGTGGCCCCAGCTTGGGGGGGGGTGCTGAGTCTGACCATCATCCCCCCTGGGGCCGGGCCTTCTCAGAAGGGGGTCCCCCTGGGGTGGACCCCTGACGCTTTGTGACGGCCTTGCTGCTCACCCGGCTGCAGGATGGCAGCGGAAGAATAAGCCTTCCTTGCCCCATGTCGTGCCATCTCCGCTCATGGCTGTGACCAAGAGACGATGAAGATGTTCCCAATCTATCTCTGGAATGCTATTTGCTTCTGGACACTCCCCTCATAGACATTCAGTGCAATTTATAACAAATCACAGTTACTTTCAGACATTGAAATGCAGCAGGAAATCGTTGATGATTGTAAGTGTTCTGGCTGGAGCAAGACAGAGGATAAATTCTGTACGGTTGTACGTTCTGAAATATTTGTTGTAAATCATAGAATTGTAGAGTTGAGGGACCCTTGAGGATCATCTACCCCAGCCCCACCCCCCAACACAGGTATCTGCAGCTGCCCCATACAGCGATCGAACCTGCAGCCTTGACCTTGTCAGCACCACACGCTCTAACCAACTGAGCTATCCAGGAATATAATACAGTAGAACCTCAGCTTACGTTACCCTCAGGTAACATAAACTTCGGGTTCCGAAAGCAGCAAACCCGGAAGTATTTTTCCAGGTTTTGCCGCTTGCGCAGAAGCACTCTATTGCGCCATGCACATGCGCAGAACAGGCACCTCTGGCTGTGGAAACCTCAGGATCCAACCAGAGCTCCGGAACGGAACCCGTCCGCAACCAGAGGTACCACTGTATGTGAGCGTTCCTGTCATGGCTTTTATCAGAGATTTCAGGTGGTTTACCAATACTGAATTAGTTCACCGTTGGACTAATTCAGCCCCTGATATTCTTAGGAAGGCGCTTGTAAACAATACGGACCTTCAGCCTAACTTGCAACAGCAATAAGACCTGTTATCTGAGTGGAGTTTTCTGTCCGGGAGCCATTGTCAGTGGCAAAGTAATTACAATTTACTTTTTCTCCAGTTTGTTCTGGAGAATTTGCTCGTTGCAACAGGACCCTTGCAATTTGTTTTGCATTTCTGTACCCTCGTTTCAGGGGATGCTTTTCTTTTCTCTTTCCAGGGCACACCTGCGATGCGCCGATCCCTCGTCCCTCAACTCCGTAGCGGGAAATTTAATGTTCTTTTGACGACTTACGAGTACATAATAAAGGACAAGCACATTCTTGCTAAGGTAAGGCTGCGTTTCCGGCTCCTCTTGGGGACGTGGTCTCTTGCCCTCGCCCCAAACAGCCAGGATTGCACCTGGCAAAGAGACTCCTGGCCCTGCACCTGCTATCGCTGTTGTCTTTAAAAGGCAGCTCTGTGCTTCTCTCTGCCTGAATGGAGGCGTTGGGCTTTTCTTCCAGCCCCTTCACCGTCTCCTCTCCTGCTGCGCCACTTTCAGGGCTGCGGACGAGAGAATGGCTTCGCTGCCTGTGGATCTCGTCAATGCCTCCCCACCATCGCTCCGCTCAGGAGCGTCGCCATCCTCCCAGTGACATTTATTGTGGGGTCCTGCTATTCCATTTTGATCCACGGCTCCTCTCTCGCTCTTTGTTTTCCGAGCAGAGACAAACACGGCCAGCGAAAGGACTCCGGCTGTGTAGCCGCTTTCTGGATGTGGGGAGATAATAAGGGCCCAGAATGAAACCTGCTATCTTCATTTTCATTTGTGCATTTAGACCCGATTGCTCAAAATCACTGCTTTTGATCTGAGTGTCTCCTGAATAGTTAATAGACTCTGAAAAGTGGGAGCTAATCTTTGGGAACCGTGGCTTCTGCGGAAGTGGAGGCATTTAAGTAACGGAGCTCCAATTGTCATACATCAGAGCCTGTGAATTTCTTAATGAGCTTTCATGTGCTTGCCATAGTCACCTTTTCAATGGTAGTTTTCTGACCATCTCCCCCCCCCCCCCCCCCCCCCCGGCCTAATATTCAACTGAGAACACACATTCCTGGGCACAAGCACCTTCTGATGGGCGTTTTGAGGATAGCTTATTTAATCTTCCATCCTTTTCATTTTTTAAAAAGCATACCTTAAACTTCTTTTCTGTGGTTTGAATCTAGCTTTCGCCCCATTCCTCCCTCTCCTTTCAAATCCCCCCCTTGGCTCCTTGAAGCATCTCCTGATGGGGACATAATTTTGGTTGCAAAGTGGCCCTCATAAAACCAGAATTTGGAGCGTTTGGTTTCATTATCGCCTCGGAGAAACTGCCGCCAGGCTCTGCGCCAAGTGCACCACCCAAAATTCACAGCTGGTCGGTTATAATTTCTTTTTGGGCCACGAAACCAGCATGCAATTGTAGTTGCCTATGGGGTGACAAGCCCATTCTCTTTATCACCTTGGCTATCAGGCTCATACGGTGGCAGGTGACTTGGCGCAGCTGCAGTTGGGCAGATCAGTGTCTCATCTGACTTGGAAATCCTCTCTGACTATAGCGAGAGGTTTTCCTAGAATGGTAGAGTTGGAAGGGGGACCCCAAGAATCATCTAGTCCAACCCTCTGCAATGCAGGAATCTCACCTCAATAGAAAACAGCGCTCCCATCCTTAGACGGCAACCCTGCACCCTTTTGCTTCAGAGCAATCCCCGTTAAATTCTCTGGGGCTTTCTTCCGAATGGACGAGTGTAGGAGACAACTGTTCTTAGTTAAGATGAGAAAGTTTTGTCTCCCAAGTTATATTAAAAAGAATTGGACAAGATAAATAATTTCCCCCCCTACAAAATGTGAGAGGTATCATGACATGATAGAATGGGGGGGGGGCATTTTCTCAGTTCAAAGAAGAAAAGGCAGATATGGTATGCTTGCAGGAGGCACGCTAAAGAGGGCAGAATAATTTACTTAAAACTTGAATACAGTCATACCTTGGATCTCGGGACACCTTGGCTCCTGAACAAATTGGCTCCTGAACGATCGAAACCCGGAAGTGACTGTTCTGGTTTCCGAAGGTTTTTTGGGAAGCCGAACGTCCGACAGGGCTTCTGATTGGCTGTAGGACCTTCCTGCAGCCAATCAGAAGCCATGCTTTGGTTTCCGAACGTTTTGGAAGTCGAACGGACTTCCGGAATGGATTCTGTTCGACTTCCAATCTACAACTGTACAGTGGTACCTCGGGTTATAGACGCTTCAGGTTACAGACTCTGCTAACCCAGAAATAGTACCTCTCATTAAGAACTTTGCTTCAGGATGAGAACAGAAATTGTGCTCTGGTGGCGCGGCGGCAGCAGGAAGCCCCATTAGCTAAAGTGGTGCTTCAGGTGAAGAACAGTTTCAGGTTAAGAATAGACCTCCGGATTGAATTAAGTACTTAACCCGAGGTACCACTGTACTTTGAATAGAGATGGGGGGACAGGGCTGTCTTAAGCATATGTGGCGCCGGGGTGCAAAGATCCCCTCCCTAGGTTGCCTAGTCCCAGGCGTGCAGGAGGGCAGAGCCAGCCGGCCACCTCACCGTCTCACTGGCTCCGTCTCCCCCGAACTCGCAGCGCAGAGCTGCCCGTTGCGGCACTCCGACCAATGGGCGGGCTCTTCCCTGGACTCAACTCTCAGGCCTCGGACTCTGGGCCTGGCACCCCTGAGAGCCCGCCACCCAGGTGCCCCGTGTCCCTAGCGCCTATGGGTAAGACGGCCCTGAGGGGGGAACAAGTTTGGCCCACAGGCCCCACGAAGCCCCTCCACTGCCAGGCCGTTTTGAGGGAGCCACGCCAACCCTGCACCTGACATGGTTGCATTTTGGGTGTTCTGGTCCTGCTGAATCTTTTTGTTTTTTATTTTTAAGCTGAAGGCCTGCAACTGTTTTAGGATTTGCACGCGTAGAACCAGGGGAAGAAAGTTTTGTCGTCTTGTCTTTTCGTAGATTCGGTGGAAGTATATGATTGTCGACGAAGGCCATCGCATGAAGAACCACCACTGCAAGCTCACTCAGGTGCTGAACACGCACTACGTCGCCCCCAGAAGAATCCTCCTGACGGGGACGCCCTTGCAGAACAAACTGCCGGAGCTTTGGGCTCTGCTGAATTTCCTCCTCCCCACCATTTTCAAGAGTTGCAGCACCTTTGAGCAGTGGTTCAACGCCCCTTTTGCCATGACTGGAGAAAGGGTATGATGATGATAACAATTATAATTACAATAATAATTTTTTTTTATTCTCCGCCCACCTGGCTGGGTTTCCCCAGCCACCCTGGGTGGCTCCCAACAGAGTATTAAAAACACGATAAAAGATCAAACATTAAAAACCTCCCTAAAATGGGCTGCTTATGGGATGTTGCTCACTTGTTTGTATCATGCTGTGGGATGTGGGTGGTGCTGTGGTCTAAACCACAGAGCCTAGGACTTGCTGATCAGAAGGTTGGTGGTTCATATCCCCGTAACAGGGTGAACTCCCGTTGTTCAGTCCCTGCTCCTGCCAACCTAGCAGTACGAAAGCACATCAACGTGCAAGTAGATAAATAGGTACTGCTCTGGCGGGAAGGTAAACGGCGTTTTCTGTGCGCTGCTCTGGTTCGCCAGAAGCGGCTTAGTCATGCTGGCCACATGACCCGGAAGCTGTACGCTGGCTCCCTCGGCCAGTAAAGTGAGAGTCGGCCACGACTGGACCTAATGGTCAGGGGTGCCTTTACCTTATACTTTTCAAGCATACTTTCCATGTTAGCATAATGATTCTAGCCTCTTTAAATTACGTGGTTTTTTAAAAAAGAAAAAACCCTCTAAATAAATTCTTCGGATTCTCAGTTTGCTAAACCATAAAGATACATGCTACAGATAGAACAGTGCAATTTTGGTTCTTTTTAAAAAAAAAAAAAAAAAAACACCATACATGTTATTGTGCTCTTTCCTGCAGGTGGATTTAAATGAGGAAGAGACTATTCTGATCATCCGGCGCCTCCACAAAGTTCTCCGTCCTTTCTTGTTACGGAGGCTGAAGAAAGAGGTCGAATCTCAACTGCCAGAAAAGGTTTGTGGAAGAAGGAAGACCTTCTGAAGTTTTCTAATGTTCTGTATTAAATCCAAAATTCACAATGCCACAAAATGAGCAGCAAAAACACTGTATTTTTCGCTCGACCATAGGACGCACCTTGTTTTAGAGGGGGAGAACAAGAAAAAAAAAATCTCCCCCTCTCTGCTCAGTGCACCTTCAGCAAAGCGGCAGGAGAAACGGAGCCCCTTCCATTTCTCCTCCCGCTTGGCTGAAGGGGCGCTGCGCAGCTCTCCCTCTCTGCTGAAGCCAGGAGAGTCTTGCACTCCTGGCTTCAGCGAAAAGAACCCGAAGCCTGCGGAGCGCAGCAGGAACTTGAGAGCCAGTGTGGTGTAGTGGTTAAGAGCGGTAGTCACGTAATCTAGGGAACCGGGTTCGTGTCTCCGCTCCTCCACATGCAGCTGCTGGGTGACCTTGGGCCAGTCACGCTTCCTTGAAGTCTCTCAGCCCCACTCACCTCACAGAGTGTTTGTTGTGGGGGAGGAAGGGAAAGGAGATTGTTAGCCGCTTTGAGACTCCTGAAGGGGAGTGAAAGGCGGGATATCAAATCCAAACTCTTCTTCTTCTTCTTCTTCAGGCGGCTATCCCTGAAGCCTGGAGAGCGAGGGGGGTTGGTGCGCACCGACCCCTCTTGCTCTCCAGGCTTCAGCGAAAGCAACGCGTAGCCTCCGGAGCGCGGAGGGAGCACTCCCTCTGCGCTTTGGAGGCTTCACGTTGCTATCGCTGAAGCCAGGGAGCCTGCATTCGCTCCATAGGACGCACACACAGATTTCCCCTTAATTTTTGGAGGGGGAAAAGTGCGTCTTATAGAGCGAAAAATACGGTATCTCTGAAGACAAAAACTAATTGAGCTTGGTTGGCTCTGAATCTTGCCTTGTTTCCCCCTTCTGTGTTGTGAGCACAGAGAATATCAGGGGCAGAAAAATCAGACTTTGGACACAACAAGATCTGAGCCCGTCTGCATCGCCCAGTGTTCAGTAGTCATGGAATCTGTATCTACAGAATCACCTTTTCCTAAAATCACAATAATTTCTATTGGTCTCCATTGCTGTCTTTTGCTGTGTGCTCCCTTTGCACCTCTGCCTATTCTGTAAATCTCTTCATTAATAACGTAGAATAAGCCTCTTTTTCACAGATTGCACCCAAGGCAATACGAGATAAAAACAACCTTCTGATCTCCCTAGGGCATCATCTAATGCTTTCACAACTCAGATTTTCCCCCAATGTCAAGACTTGTGAGATCAGCAGTGAAGAGGCTTCAGGCTTGTGGAATCTGCTGTGACCCTGACTTTACTGGAAATAGGTTCAAAAGAAATGCATCTGGAACTTTAGAATTCTTAAGTCAGGAGCCCACAGAAAACCCATTCCTAGTTGCCTCCTCTCTGCAGACTTCCTTTATTTCAGTGGTATAATTTAAGGGGGAAGTCATTTGGTTGTTGCTGGAGTCCTTGCTGATCTCCTGCAAATCACCCAGAAAATCTATATTTTGCCCACCCTGCCTTAAAGCAGATATGGGCAGAAGAAGGTAGAAATGGATCTGCCGTCCAGTCGCTTGGCGATTTGCAGTATATCTGCAAGGATTTCTGATGATGTAGTTGTTTCACGATAGCAGCAACAAAACGGCTCCACCCTCAGCTAAATTATGCTGCTAAAGTGAAACAGTCTCCAAGTAACCAAATTTGTCTGGTCAGTTCTGGTTCTCCTCTGCGCTGGGCTTTGGCAGATGAATCTTGGGTTTCTACTAGATCAAGTAGATCCCGTAAGCTTGAAGTCTTTTCAGCTCTGCTTTAGAAAATGTCTTGTGGCTTACAGTGCCATTGTAGTCAGACATTTAGAGATCGCGTGAGATTCTCGCCAGCGCACGAGGCGTTTCCATTACTCTGAATTTTTGAGATTGACATGTTATTTGCTCCTCTCAGGTGGAATATGTGATCAAGTGTGACATGTCGGCTCTCCAGAAGATCTTGTACCGCCACATGCAAGCCAAAGGGATCCTCCTCACAGACGGCTCGGAGAAGGACAAGAAGGTGAGCAGATTACAAGAGAGATCCGCTCTCTTTCCCAGAGCAACCCTATCCATTTAAAAATGCTTTCCTATCCTGGCTGGGGCAAGCCAGCAGGACTCACTATGTCCCACGTAGGACCAGTCTGGATAGTTGGCCTTGGTGAAGATTTGACATTTTCATCCCCAAAAAGTTTTTGATTTGAGTTTCTACTGAAATGAGGCTGCATTTTAATGTTGTATTTTAATATTGTTTTGCGTTGTATTTTGATCAATGGTTTTTATACCTGGTCTTAGCTGCCCTGAGCCCAGTCTTGGCTGGGGAAGGCAAAGTATAAATTATTATTATTATTATTATTATTATTATTATTATTATTATTATTATTACTGTTATGTTCCTGTGCCTCAGTGCCTCCTAGTCTCAGTTTGGACTTCTCCTGGCAGATTTCATTATATCCCAGGAGCAGGTTCTTAAGAATAGCTGGAACACTGGAGTGCTTTGAAATCCCTCCAGCTCATTTTAACTAACATGAAATAGGAGTCTGGGATATTTAGGGGTAAAGTATATTGCTAGAGGCCTAAAGTGCGTCTCCTGTGCTGTATGGTCTGCCAAGTTTTGTGGGATCTTCCCCCATTTCCACTGGACTTTGTGACGTCTCATCTGTTCCTTCCTCAGGGAAAAGGAGGCGCCAAGACTCTAATGAACACCATCATGCAATTAAGAAAGATCTGCAATCACCCCTATATGTTTCAGCACATTGAGGTGAGTCAACGTTGCTCCTTTGTTATCTCAGGGGTTAATGGGATAGAGGAGACTTGGACTTTGTTCTTTCTGGTCTTATGTAGGACAGAGCCAAAGGGGGACGCCCCCAGGATGTGCAAAAACAGCCTCTTTAGGGAACTTTGGGGGGGGGGGGGAGGAAATCTGTTTTTAAAAAACCAAAATGCCAGCAATAAAAGGAGGCAAAAATGTTTGTGCCTCGTATGAGGAGGAATTTTTCAGGCACAGACACTGATCTTATGTTGCCTCACAGAGTAATATTTCTCCCATTGGAATGTAATTCCCCCCTCTACAACAGGGGTTGGCAAGGTTTACCTCACCTGGGCCGGATTACTCTGGTGGAGATCCCTCCGTAGGCCGGATCACATGTGCGCCCCCGCGATTTCTAGCACCTGCGTCTGCAGAGACGCGATTTCTGGCCCCTGTGTCTGCACAGATGTCATTTTTGGCGTCTGTGCAGACGCAATTTCTGGTGCCACAGAAGCGAGTTCCTGTGCTGCGCCAATTTAGCGCAGCATGTAGGGACTTGCTGAGTGGGCGGCTCGGTTCGTGGACGGCTTGTGGGCCAGTTAAACTACCCCCATGGGCCACTTTTGGCCCACGGGCCTTAGGTTGCTGACCCCTGCTCTACAACCTTGCAGCGAGGTCTACTCAAAACAGGTCTCACTGATCCAACATGCATTGGAACCATGAAACAATGTGCAAAGCTTGTTTTTGAGGATTGTCTAAGGAGTCTTTTGCCTGTGACTGCATTTGTGGATCTTTCCCATAACCTAGAGTCATGTGCCACCCTGAATGATACAAAATATATTTCATCTTCTTCTAGCTTAATTGTTTTTAAAAGGATCATTTTTATACACCATTTGCAAAGGAATATTCAGGCAAGATTTAATCTTATTAATGTGCTGTTCTTTTATGTAAGGCATATACATATTGTTACATACGGAAATTTTTCATACTTTATTAAGATGACATGCTGTGTTACAATATAAGCTTTTTATTGGCTCTTTATATACCAATCCATCCATTTCAGTAAGTTGCAAGTAGCTTGCCAGTGGATTCACATCAGAGAAGTATGTTTATTACAATGTGGTCTATGCACTAATAAGAAAAATACCATTTTAAAAATCTGTTAATTTAACTAGCACCACCAACCTAGGTTTATGAGTTTAGAAAGAGTTATGTTGGGTGTGGTTTAATCTAGTCGTGTTGAGTAATTTGCTGTTCTCCATTTGCAGGAATCCTTTGCTGAACATTTGGGCTATTCAAATGGTGTCATCAATGGGTAACTATTTTTTACTTCCTAGAACTTGTCATCACAGAATCTTTTAGAGTTTAAGTGTTTAGATAGTTGCTTGGCTTTAGGTTGGACCTTTTCTCTTTCTGGGGTTTGTGTAGGGTTTGGGGAAGTAATCCCTGTGCACCCTAATATCTGAGAAGAAACCACACATGCTTCGTTTTCTACAGTCCATACCAAACGTTCTGCTTAACAGCCTATAGGAGAGAAGTAGGAAATTGAGATGCCATTGGTGCTGCTAATGGCATGTGCAAATGTCGCCTTCTTAATATTTATTATCCAGCCTTTTCTCTTCACAGAGCTGAGCTTTATCGGGCTTCGGGGAAGTTTGAGCTGCTCGATCGAATTCTGCCAAAGCTGCGAGCCACCAATCACCGCGTCCTCCTCTTCTGTCAAATGACGTCCCTCATGACCATCATGGAAGACTATTTTGCTTTTCGGAATTTTGCTTACCTGCGACTTGACGGTAATGTTCCAAAGCGAAAGGAGCTTGGGAAATAAATGAGGGGCGTCTTGTGATCTTGGAGCCAGGGGCTCCAGCTCTCAAACCCCTGTTTCTCCCCACCTCCAGGGCACTGAGAAGGTGTTCCCTTCCTTCACATCCGTAGAAGTGCCAGCTGCCAGCCAGAAAGTTCCTTGTTTATATCTCGCCTCAGCCACAGTGTGGTTAAGACAAGCCGCTCTTGCAACTCTCCTGCCTGTAGGATGGGGAGAACAGTACTTCCCTGACTTACTGGAAATGCAACTCTGAGTCAAGGCATTTTCAAGCCCTTCCAGTACTGACTCCAGTCCTTTGCAGTCTTTGTCCAAGGTGGACAAAGCTCTCCTCTTCAACTTTTTAGCTCTCCTCTTGGACCTTTTCCTCTTTTGTACAGTGGTACCTCTAGTTAAAAGGACGCGGGTGGCACTGTGGGTTAAACCACAGAGCCTAGGACTTGCCGATCAGAAGGTCAGCGGTTCGAATCCCCGCGACGGGGTGAGCTCCTGTTGCTCGGTCCCTGCTCCTGCCAACCCAGCAGTTCAAAAGCACCTCAAAGTACAAGTAGATAAATAGGTACCGCTCTGGCAGGAAGGTAAACGGCGTTTCCGTGTGCTGATCTGGTTCGCCAGAAGTGGCTTAGTCATGCTGGCCGCATGACCCGGAAGCTGTACGCCGGCTCCCTTGGCCAATAAAGTGAGATGAGCGCCACAACCCCAGAGTCGGTCACAACTGGACCTAATGGTCAGGGGCCCCTTTACCTACCTCTAGTTATGAACTTAATTCATTCCGGAGGTCCATTCTTAACCTGAAACTGTTCTTAACTAGAGGCGTTCTTTTGCTTAATGGGGCCTCTTGCCACCGCTGCACTGCTGGCACACGATTTCCGTTCTCATCCTGGGGCAAAGTTCTCAACTCGAGGTAACACTTCCAGGTTAGCGGAGTTTGTGACCTGAGGCATTTGTAACCTGAGGCGTTTGTAACTCAAGGTACCACTGTATTTGCTCTGAGTGTTTTTTCTTTATTATTTTACATTAAGATCGTACACAGTTTTCATCAAAATCGATTTATTTGTCTTGGCAGCTTCCCATCTTTACTTTTGAGAAGGTCTAATTTTGCAGCAAGTGCTGGTGCAGTTCTAGGTGACAAACCAGTCTGTAGTCCAAACCCAGTTTGAAGTCTATATCGTTATATCAGTTTCATAATTTTTGGCTTGGCAGTATATCACGAATCATGGGGTGTGTGTGCGATGCAAAAATCACAATGTGGGGAAAATTACGGAGCCAGCCAATGCCTCTACATAGCTCCATCCTTATTTCAGACATTGTGGTGTGATGTATCAGTACAGTGATACCTTGGTTTACAAACTTAATCCGTTCTGGAAGTCTGTTCTTAAACCAAAGCGTTCTTAAACCAAGGCGTGCTTTCCCATAGCAGCGGGGGACTCAATTTACAAATGGAACACACTCAACAGAAGTGAAACATGTTCTGCTTCCAAGGCAAAGTTCACAAACCAAATAAAAAAATTCCTTCCAGTAGTACCTTAGAGACCAACTAAGCTTGTTATTGGTATGAGCTTTTGTGTGCATACACACTTCTTCAAATACTTCTTCAGATACACAGTATGCATGCACACGAAAGCTCATAGCAATAACAAACTTAGTTGGTCTCTAAGGTGCTACTGGAAGGAATTTTTTTATTTTGTTTCGACTACGGCAGACCAACCTGTAACTTCACAAACCAAAACACCTACTTCTGGGTTTGCAGCGTTCTTAATCCAAGTTGTGCATAAACTAAGCTCTTCTTAAACCAAGGTACCACTGTATATTGTGCTGTTTAGCCGGGGGTGTATCGTGAAGTTGAAAACCAGCTCCATCCTATTCTAGACATTGTGCTGTATCCGTATCGCCCAGCCCTTTGGCTTTGTTAGGCTGCTTTGATCCTTCCCACCGGATGGTTGGGCATCTGTGGAGAGTGGAACATTGGACTCGCCTGAAAGGTGGCTTCCCATCCACCTATGTTAATTGAAGGGCTTTTGCAGGGGACCAAACAGCTGCATTTTCCTTTATATTCACCTGTGTTTTTCTACCTCTTAATGCTAGTTCTGTATTTTTCACGTTCATTAATGCTCAGATCATGTTTTTGGTGCACTTAGCTTTTTTCTTCTATGGATCGTCTTTGTTAGAGTTGAGGGTTTTCTGTTCTCTTTTTTTCCTTTGGGATTGTTCTGTGCATTTTCCTTCCTTTTGGGCTGCCTCTGGCTTGCCCTGTATCCTGGCTTGGTCTCATCCTGAAATGGGCTGGTGTCAGGGCTGGGAGGGCTCAGGGTTACCTTGACTAGGAGTTGCATTTCTGGGCTAAGAACATCAGGTGGCGCGAGATGCCACCTGGTGGATGGGTGCCCACTGAACCCACCTTTTAGGTGAGTCCCAGCGGGTTCGTTTCCCGCACGATCTCCAGATTATGTTATGGGACCAAGCTGAAAGTGTGCACTCACTTCGCTGGAGAAACACTCTAGTCCATTGATGGAAATCAGTTTAGCTGGGTATTCCTCTCATCTGGTCCAATTCAGATCATAGAAGGGACCCCCAAGGGACATCTAGTCCAGCCCCCAGCAATGCAGGAATCTTCTGCCCAACGTACGCAGGCTGAGACCCTACCTGCCTGCGGACTGTCTTGCCAGAGTGGTACATGCTCTAGTTATCTCCCGCTTGGACTACTGCAATGCACTCTACATGGGGCTACCTTTGAAGGTGACCCGGAAACTGCAATTAATCCAGAATGCGGCAGCTAGACTGGTGACTGGGAGCGACTGCCGAGACCGCACAACACCGGTCTTGAAAGACCTACACTGGCTCCCAGTACATTTCCAAGCACAATTCAAAGTGTTGGTGCTGACCTTGAAAGCCCTAAACGGCCTCGGTCCAGTATACCTAAAGGAGCGTCTCCACCCCCATTGTTCAGCCCAGACACTGAGATCCAGGGCTGAGGGCCTTCTGGCGGTTCCCTCATTACGAGAAGTGAGGTTACAGGGAACCAGACAGAGAGCCTTCTCGGTAGTGGCACCCGCCCTGTGGAATGCCCTCCCTTCAGATGTGAAGGAAATAAGCAGCTATCTTCTTTTTAAAAGACATCTGAAGGCAGCCCTGTTTAGGGAAGTTTTTAATATTTAATGCTGTATTGTTTTTAACACGTGATTGGAAGCCACCCAGAGTGGCTGGGGTATAAATAATAAATTATTATTATTATTATTATTATTATTATTATTATTACAACGTGGGATTCAAACCCACGACCCAGAGTTGAAGAGTCTCTCGCTCTACCAGCTGAGCTATCCCAATGATGTTTAAGAAGCCATAGTTCTTAACACTAATTTCCCATGAGATTTTTTTTTAAAAAAATGGAAGTTAACTCGGAAGTTGGACTAATTTGCTTCCAAAATCTCTCTATTTTAGCATTATTTTTACCTAAAATAATTGGAGAAGTAGAGCTCGTAAATGAATTCTTCTGCAGAAATGTGATACGTTAATGTGATTTTAAAAATTAATCACACTCCAAATTGCATGCACGCTTGTTTTTCTCTTGGGATGAGTTACTTCACTAAAGAGACTTTTTTTACCCCCTAAGTATGTAGATATATAGTGGTACCTCGGGTTAAGTACTTAATTCGTTCTGGAGGTCCATTCTTAACCTGAAACTGTTCTTAACCTGAAGCACCACTTTAGCTAATGGGGCCTCCTGCTGCCGCCGCGCCGCCAGAGCACAATTTCTGTTCCCATCCTGAAGCAAAGTTCTTAACCTGAGGTAATATTTCTGGGTTAGCGGAGTCTGTAACCTGAAGCGTATGTAACCCGAGGTACCACTGTATAAATATATATCAGTGAATTTCAGAGCATTCTCCCTTTACCTTTAGCAGCAATCGCCTCTGTCTGTGACTGAAATTGAAATGTTCAGTCTTTATATATTATTAGAAGAACATACTTAGCAAAACAAAACACGTCTAGATAAGCAGCAGTTTGAGCCTTCTAATTAAAAGGTAATCCAAGGCTTCAGTAATATTAAATGCTTTGATCCCCAAATATTTTTGCTTAGCAGTCAGCCTCATTTTTTCAGTAACATCACTTCAAAGTAAATGGCTCAGGATCACAGTCAAGGCTGGGTGGGTTTTTTTAAAATAAAAAAGTAGAATAGCAGATGATAGTTCATCAGTACTCTGCATTGACAAAATGCATAATTCTTCAAAAGCACAAATTCTGCAACTAGAACAAAGTAAATAATTACGCAAGCATTTATACATTATTTTGTCCTATCTCACCGTTTGGCTTTATGAATTGAAAGACCCACAGCAGATAAGATCTCATAAAACATACACACCATTAAACGGTCCTGCAATTTTCTTCTCCTCAGAGCCTTATAGAGGTCAGTGCCTTTGCTCCTTCCGGTTCCCCTGGAATCAGCACCCTGATAACACTGCAAATAACAATGTTTCTGCCAATACTGATGGTGTTTATTATAGCCGTTCATATAAACCGCTGGAACCACAGTGGCTAGTGCTGATTTTGAACCCTATAAAAGGACCCTGGCAAGAGAAAGGAGAATTACAGAGGGCATCACCAGCTGGAGATGCTTTGCAGTGACACGTGCTTTTTTGCCTGCTCCTCTTTTCAGGAACGACGAAATCGGAGGACCGGGCAGCCCTGCTGAAGAAGTTCAACGAGCCCAATTCCCAGTATTTCATCTTTCTGTTGAGCACGAGGGCTGGAGGGCTGGGCTTGAACCTCCAGGCAGCAGATACCGTCATTATTTTCGACAGTGACTGGAATCCCCACCAGGTTATTTACAGACCACAATTTTTTATTAATTTAATTTATTAACTTTTTATTAGTTCTTACACATATCTATTATTTATTTGTTCTTACACACATAAGGGACGCAGGTGGCGCTGTGGTATAAACCACAGAGCCTCTTGGGCTTGCCGATCAGAAGGTCGGTGGTTCGAATCCCCGTGACAGGGTGAGCTCCCGTTGCTCGGTCCCTGCTCCTGCCATCCTAGCAGTTCGAAAGCATGCCAGTACAAGTAGATAAATAGGTACCGCTCCAGCGGGAAGGTAAATGGCGTT
Organism: Podarcis siculus; assembly: GCA_034642415.1. Classification (NCBI taxonomy): domain Eukaryota; kingdom Metazoa; phylum Chordata; class Lepidosauria; order Squamata; family Lacertidae; genus Podarcis; species Podarcis siculus. The sequence continues at coordinate 2,118,528 of JAXCMG010000063.1, read as the reverse complement.
TCCATGCGCTGCTCTGGTTCCCCAGAAGCGGCTTAGTCATGCTGGCCACATGACCCGGAAGCTGTACGCCGGCTCCCTCGGCCAATAAAGCGAGATGAGCGCCGCAACCCCAGAGTCGGCCACGACTAGACCTAATGGTCAGGGGTTCCTTTACCTTTACACATATTTTCCAGCATAACATCCTTTTAAACATCTTTTTGAAATGTTGGGCTATCACAGCCTAAGACAGGGGTCAGCAAACTTTTTCAGCATGGGGCCAGTCTACTGTCCCTCAGTATTTTTCAATAAAAGGGGTTTACTTAAAAGTTACATAAAAGATTGCAACAATATAAAATCTGTGGCAGCCTTTGAATAGCATCTGTTATGCGCCGAACGGGTTAAAGAAAGTACAGTATCTTGGCTAAGCAATTCTTTTAAACAGACACAAACAGTGAGCTAGATAAATACACATTTAAAGCTAGATGGAGCTGGCGGGAAGTCAATGGAACTAGAAGAAGACTGTGATAAAGTATAATAGATAATGACAATTCTTTGATGTTTATCTGTTATGGATAAGTCTGAATTTGTGTTATTTTTAAAGTTACTTAAAAGCTAAAGGAAAAAGAAACCATTCCCTTTGCCAATTGCATCTGTTAGTGGAGCGCTGCCTCTCATCTCTGACCAGTTTAGGGAAGTTTTTAATGACAGATGTTTTAATGTATTTTTAATCTTTTGTTGGAAGCCGCCCAGAGTGGCTGGGGAAACCCAGCCAGATGGGTTGGGTAGAAATTATTATTATTATTATTATTATTATTATTATTATTATTATTATTATTATTATTATTATTACAGTGGTACCTCGCAAGACGAAAAACTCGCAATACGAAAGAGTTTTTCGTTTTTTGAGTTGCTTCGCAAGACGAATTTCCCTATGGGCTTGCTTCGCAAGGCGAAAACGTCTTGCAAGTTTGTTTCCTTTTTCTTAAAACCGTTAATACCCAGGGTGCATTGCTTGAAGAGGTGCAGTTGCCGTGCTTCGCAAGACGAAAAATTCGCAAGACGAAACAACTCGCAGAACGAATTAATTTCGTCTTGCGAGGCACCACTGTATTATTATTTGCTTTGAGATACGATGCTCCTTCGTGCAGCCTTTGGCCAGCAGGGAGGTCTTGGGGGTGAAAAGTTCCTGGGAATCTTGGCCTGGGATCCCTCCAAGCTGCTCCTGCAGTCTCTTCTGCCAGAGGAAGATTTTTTGGCTCTGCCTTTTTGGCTCCCCTTTGAAAATGTCGCTGCCAACCTCTAGATAAGGAGGGTTCGGTATAAGCACTGACAGTTGCCCAGAGTACAGTGCAGAAATGGATTAGCAGATGAGACAGGCAGGTCACTGTTGCTTCCTGGGAGCAGGAAGGACAGGGCAATGGGGATGTCGGTGGGGCGCAAATGCCTCTGGGAGCGTCGCCCTATTGGGAGGTCAAAAAAACCCCAGAGCAGATGGGGCGGGGGAGGGAGAAGAGAAGAAGCCCCACTGTGCACTGCCAGGTCGACTTCCGTGGATACAACCCCTGGTCCCAAAAGGGCAAACTGGACATTTCTTAAAAGAGCGGGAACCAGAATTGGATTATTCTTAGGAGAGGGCAGGTGCTGGCACCACACAACCGGTGAAATGAACTCTATCCCAAATGCACATTTCACTTAAATGCCCAAACTCATGAATTTCATGACATATATTTAATTTGGGAGCCGCCCAGAGTGGCTGGGGAAACCCAGCCAGATGGGCAGGGTATCAGTAATAAATTATTATAAATTTTTATTGTATTTATTTTGTTAAATAAGCCATGCTTCTCTCATATAATCCTGTGCACCGAAAGCTTAGAGTTTAAGCAGTTTCTGAATTTGGCACTGTGGCTTGTCATCTTTAGCCTTTGATCTTTATAGGTTTATATATATGTAAAACTGTGGCTTCGTTTTCCTTCAGCCAGCCCCCTTTCCCAGGACTAATCCATTCCATGCAATGTGTTTTCCGCAGGACTTGCAGGCGCAAGACAGAGCCCACCGCATCGGGCAGCAGAACGAAGTCCGGGTCCTGCGACTCTGCACCGTCAACAGCGTGGAAGAGAAGATCCTTGCCGCCGCCAAGTACAAGTTGAACGTGGATCAGAAGGTTATTCAAGCTGGCATGTTTGACCAGAAGTCTTCCAGCCACGAACGGAGGGCTTTTCTACAGGCCATATTGGAGCATGAAGAAGAAAACGAGGTAGTCTGCAAGCTTGTTTTAAGCCTTGAAAATTTAAGATTGTATTCCCCTCTCCCCCACTTCTATTGGCTGTGTCTACTCTAAAACCAGGACGCAGGTGGCGCTGTGGGTTAAACCACAGAGCCTAGGACTTGCCATTCAGAAGGCCGGTGGTTCGAATCCCCCCGACGGGGTGAGCTCCCATTGCTCTGTCCCAGCTCTTGCCAACCTAGCAGTTCGAAAGCACATCAAAGTGCAAGTAGATAAATAGGTACCACTCCAGCGGGAAGGTAAACGGCGTTTCCATGCGCTGCTCTGGTTTGCCAGAAGTGGCTTAGGCATGCTGGCCACATGACCTGGAAGCTGTACACCGGTTCCCTCGGCCAATAAAGCGAGATGAGTGCCGCAACCCCAGAGTCGGCCACGACTAAACCTAATGGTCAGGGGTCCCTTTACCTTTACCTCATTCTAAAACCACGTGCCCAGGCAGTCTGAACTCTGTGGCCAGCATTAATTACCCAAGCCAAGCGAAACTGCATAGTTTGTCCTACTTTGCATATTTGGGCATGTTTGCTCTTTTGCATAATTGATGCTGGTCATAGGAAGGGAAAGGAGATACGTGTTGGAAATGACAGCCATCCCTCTGGCTTCTGAAATAGCAGCAGCAGGCATTATTGGCCTCATGCTTTGTGGCCATGTTTGCAGCCATAAGTGCTACTAACTTGATGAAAATGTTGTTTTGAGAGAAAGGATGCTAGCAAAGATTCCTAGCCTGAAAGCTGAATTTTGCACTGAATATGCATTCGTATATAGATAAGACGGACAAATTAATTCTAGAGGCAAAATACATTTTTTCCCTTTCAGTAAGGTACCTCAGGGCTGAAATAAATATGTTGCTTTCTAGCAGCTGATCAGATTATTTCTATATAAAATGAAATATTGTAATTTTGAATGTGTCTCCAAAATTGCTCAGATCTTCATATTTATAGAATTTTAAAATAGAAACCAAAAAAACCAGGCATACATATATGATTCAGAATCATGAGTTTACAAATGATATGAACCAGGAATTGCTGGAAAACCCGGCTACGTATTTTTAAAAACCTTGTTTTGAATCCAGTGGCTGCTCATGGGAACATTTTATGGAACCACTTACGTTGTTGAATTGTTGACTCTGAATAAAAGCCTTGCATACACGTTGCAGAAATCCCTCTCTCTCCGTTTTTCCCTTTCCCAAAGCACCACTTTCTGATCATGAGTAGATTCCTTCTCTGTATCTCTTTCATTTTTGTCATCCTACTGGCCCGATCTCCATGTGGTGCTTTTATAAAGTCCAGAAAGGGAGAGGCAATAATGGGAATTTCTGATAGGCTGCTGTGATGGGAAAACGCATCATCCCTCAGGGAGACCTATGCCAGCGTTCGCCAACGAGGCGCCCTCCAGATGGGGTGAACAGCTGTTCCGAATGGGGCTGGTGGGAAACAGATGGCAGGCATCATATTGGAGGGTGCTAATTGTGTTATCGGGGGGGTATCCTTTTTAGCATCATCTCACTTTTTAAAAATATTACATTATTTAAATAATAAAATTTGGCTTCAGTTGAGATTCCTGCATTGCAGGGGTTGGTCTACATGGCCCTTAGGGGTCCCTTTGTGTTTCAATCAGCTGATGAGCAGAAATGGAAGCCCTTTTCCTTCTCCTGGGAGTGGCCTTGGGGGGGGTGGAGAGATGGGAGACTCTCTCAGCCTCCCCTGCCAGCACTGCCACCCACTCAGCTTAAAAGGCCGGGGGAGGCTGTTTTGAATGGCGTTTGGCTGCCTTAAAGCCCTTGGCTCCCTCCCTTCCCCTTGAAGATCTCGGCAAGACTGAGAACTTGGAAGCAAGGAGGGAGACTCACAACGGCTTTTGTGAGCCTTTCTCACTTTCCTTTTAAGTCCCTGAGATTGGCAGCTTAAAAGGAATGGGGGGGGGCTTCCAGAAGCCTTTGCAAGTCTCCCCTCCTTCCTCCATCAACATCAGAGCACAAGGGGGTTTGGGGGGGGTGGCCTTGTCCGCCTCTCAAATTTGGCCCGCCAGGCATATACTAATAAGCAGGGACGCGCTGTGGTCTAAACCACTGAGCCTCTTGGGCTTGCCGATCGGAAGGTCGGCAGTTCGAATCCCTGCAACAGAGTGTGCTCCCATTGCTCTGTCCCAGCTCCTGCCAACCTAGCAGATGGAAAGCACACCATTACAAGTAGATAAATAGGTACCACTGTGGCGAGAAAGTAAACAGTGTTTCCGTGCGCTCTGGTTTCCATCACGGTGTCCCATTGCGCCAGAAGCGGTTTAGTCCTGCTGGCCACATGACCTGGAAAGCTCCCTCGGCCTGAAAGCAAGATGAGCGCCATAACCCCATAGTCACCTTTGACCGGACTTAACCGTCCAGGGGTCCTTTTCCTACCCCCCCTTTTTTCTTTCTTTCTTTTTACTAATAAGCACCTGGCTAATGGAGCCAGAAAGAATTCCCTTCCCTTAGCCTGCCTGGTTCTGCGGTTCTTTGGGTCCAAGCCAAAGGGGCTGCAATGAAGACTAATCTGGCCACATTTTTTTGCATGGCTTTGCCCCTTCCCCAAGCCCTCTCCTATCCCTGCCGTATTTTGCTGGATAGTCATTCCATGAGCGACAGTGCAGTCTTCCTGCTATCTACACAGAAGTCTGTGCACTTGCTCAGGAGCAGAGCTGTGGCGATGACCTCCTGGCCAGGGCATAGCTGCTGCCCAGCTGTACTGGGGCAGGGTGGGTGCGCAGTTGAAGGCAGGCAGGTGCACTTGCAGGAAGACCACTGGCTCACCTGAATGGCTGCCGCCTTGCCCCCCCCCTTTCCACCCAGGTAAGCAGCAGTGAGGGGTGGGCATCTCTGCCCCCCAACACATGCCACTGCTGCTTGGGAATAACTCCAGTTGAACTTGAACTTCCTTCTGAACAAACATGCAGGTTTTCAATATACTTCCTAAGGAAGACCAGAAATTGTATTAAATTACCAATAAATAAATAAATATATCATTGTAAAATTCAGAACAATTTTCTTTCTACAGGCTTCCATTATTTCTTGCATATGGTTTGCGGTTGTTCAGACTGGGCAAATTGACAGATGTTTTTTGCACATGTCTCATTAATGTCTATGCATCTTGAGGTGGGTGCATGCCTGTAAATTCTGTGATTTTTGTCTCCTCACTTACAGGAAGAGGATGAAGTTCCCGATGATGAGACTCTGAATCAGATGATTGCGCGGCGCGAAGAGGAATTCGATCTTTTCATGGTAATACAATCCTACTTTTAATCTTCCTTCCTTTGATTCCCTTTGCAGCTCACTTCCTTTTTCTTTTTTTTCTTTTCAAAATGAATTTTTATTGGTTTATCATTATATATACATATAAACAAATAAAAAATATAATACATAAATTACATGTGTCATATCCAGTCCATGAATCATACATATATTACATAGTTGTTTTAAGCTCCACCGAGCCTTAGACTTCCCTCCACTCCTTTGGTAAGTATCAAATAAATTCTGGAATCATATATTTTATCTCCTTTACTTATTAGCCGTTCGCTGTTAGAGTTATTCCAGTCCCGCCAGTGTCGTCAAAGTTCTACAATTAGTTCTTATATACGTCAAATATTTATTCCAGTTGTCATGAAATTTCTGTTCGTCCTGATCCCTTAATCTTCCTGTTATTTTAGCTAGCTCAGCATAGTTTATCATCTTGACTTGCCAGTCACTTATAGTAGGTATTACCTCCATTTTCCAGTTTTGTGCAGCTCACTTCCTAGCCTAGTGGTAGAGTTCTGTTTCAGTACTTTTTGAAATTCTGAAGATGAGGAATGCTGGCACTGTCTAGGCCAAAGACCTTTTGTCCATTCTGGGGCATCCTCTTCCATAAATGCACCCTCCTCGATAATGGCCTTTTCAGAGGGCCAGTGAAGGTTTGCACAGTCCCCCTTAGTTCCCTTGAACTCATAATAATATAATAATAATTTATTATTTGTACCCTGCACATCTGGCTGGGTCTCCCCAGCCACTCTGGGCAGCTTCCAGCAAAATATTAAAAAACAATAATTCACCAAATATTAAAAACTTCTCTAAACAGGGCTGCCTTCACATGTCTTCTAAAAGTCAGATAGTTGTTTATTTCCTTGACATGTGATGGGAGGGCGTTCCACAGGGCGGGCGCCACCACGGAGAAGGCCCTCTGCCTGGTTCCCTGTAACCTCACTTCTCGCAGTGAGGAAACCACCAGAAGGCCCTTGAAGCTGGATCTCAGTGTCTGGGCTGAACGATGTGGGTGGAGACGCTCCTTCAGGTATACTGGGCTGAGGCCGTTTAGGGCTTTCAAGGTCAGCACCAAGAATTTGAATTGTGCTTGGAAACATACTGGGAGCCAATGCAGATCTCTCAGGACCGGTGTTATGTGGTCCCAGTGTCCAGTCCCAGTCCCCAGTCTAGCTTCCGCATTCTGGATTAGTTGCAGTTTCCGGGTCACCTTCAAAGGTAGCTCCACGTTAAGCGCATGGCAGTAGTCCAAGTGGGAGATAATGGTGCAGCCATGGTTGAAAATACATCACATAAACTAGTAAAGTTGTAGATTCTGGTAGGTAGCTGTGTTGGTCTGACTCAGTAGATGATAGATAGATAGATAGATAGATAGATAGATAGATAGATAGATAGATAGTCTAGTAGCACCTTAGAGACCAACTAAGTTTGTTCTTGGTATAAGCTTTCATGTGCATCTGAAGAAGTGTGCATGCACGCGAAAGCTTATACCAAGAACAAACTTAGTTGGTCTCTAAGGTGCTACTGGACAATTCTTTTTAGTAAAGTTGTGTTCCTGTTCTGAGAATTCAGCCCCTGTGCTGCTCAGTATGGAGGGAAATGAATGGATCTGAATCTGCCGCGATCTCCAATTTTTTTGCTGATGAACCAGATGAGTTGTTCTTTGTTCCTTCCTACAAAACCAGTATGAAACATGCTCAGTGGACTGACGGAAAGTCTTGGAGGGGCTGCCTTTTTCCCGATGTGCCACAAGAGGCTGCTGTTGCACCTGCTCGGCTGATAATCCAACTGGTCGCTCCTCTTCGCCTTTCTTGCCCCTGCCCCTTTCCATTGTTTCTCTGCCGCGGATCTGGGGAAATGAAAGCAAGCAGCTGCTGCTGCGTCCAGAAAGAGTGTTTTGCTCCAAGAATAGCTATCGGTGGCTGTTTGTTGGCAGCAGTCAAGGCAGTGTACAAATTAAGCTACACAACAAAAATCACTAAATCAGAACAAGGGACACAGCACATTTTTAAAAGCCACCTTTTTCAGACAGCAAAAATAAAGGAAGGCTTTTGGGTTGTATCATTGTGCAGAATGTTAGGAGGGGCTAAGAGCAGTGGATTTATGACAATGGATAAGAATCAGGGAATTGGCCATATTCACGAACCAAGGAAGGGAAGGGGCTGGGAGGCCAGTCAAAGAGCAGCAGCGCAAATGATTACAGTCGATCTCACAGCATGGGCATCTTAAAAGCTATATCTGGCACTTTGGGTGCCTGCAAGCTCCCCGTACCTTTGAGTGTAGCATCTCAAATTGCCTAACCTCTGTAGGGGCATCACTACCCGGTTGGGGCTGAGGCAAATAAAATGGTCTTTCTCCCCAAAAACCGTTGCCACTTCTTTCCTGCCTCCCTTCCGTGAAATGAGCCTGCAAGCTCCTTTTAAAACAAAACAAAGCTTCCTTTTGAAGGGCCAACATTATGGTGACGTTAAGCAGAGTTGTTGTTGTCGTTTAGTTGTGTTCGACTCTTCGTGACCCCCTGGACCAGAGCACGCCAGGCACTCCTGTCTTCCACTGCCTCTCACAGTTTGGTCAAACTCATGTTTGTAGCTTCAAGAACACTGTCCAACCACCTCGTCCTCTGTCGTCCCCTTCTCCTTCTGCCCTCCATCTTTCCCAACATCAGGGTCTTTTCCAGGGAGTCTTCTCTTCCCATGAGGTGGCCAAAGTCTTGGAGCCTCAGCTTCAGCATCTATCCTTCCAGTGAGCACTCAGGGCTGATTTCCTTTGGAATGGATAGGTTTGATCTTCTTGCAGTCCATGGGGGACGCTCAAGAGTCTCCTCCAGCACCATAATTCAAAAGCATCAATTCTTCAGCGACCAGCCTTCTTTATGGTCCAACTCTCACTTCCATACATCACTACTGGGAAAACCATGGCTTGAACTATATGGACCTTGGTTGGCAAGGCAATGTCTCTGCTTTTTAAGATGCTGTAAGCAGAGTTACAGGGCAGTAATACAGACCCATTGACATAAAAACATAGGCAATTAGAAGTACCCATGTTTAAAATCATAGAGATACCCAGCACCCACAGATATTTTGCGTGCCTCACCTTTCTCATGGGCTAAACTCATATTACCATAGCAGAGAACATGAGCCAAGAGCACCTTGCATAAATAATTTTTACGCTGACCAGGATGCTTTCCCTTCTTCTTTTGGATAAGTTAATGAAAGCTTCCAGGCTCTTGTTGATCGATTTGTGGGAGTTTGGTGACTCTCATTGCCCTCAAATTCCCCTTCAGGAATGCACATAATTAAAAATATTTCAAACTGCGTCTTCAGCTCACGCCTTGCAAATGAATTAAGCCTCCTCTGGAAGAAGAATATTCTGCGCATTATTCATCTTACAGCACAGCCATTATCAGTGGTGTGCATTGCAAAATGGCTTGGGCTCTGTGTCGGCCTTTCTCCGGTGGGCAAGGCCAGAATTATTTCAAAGCTGCAAGGCTAGATAGTGTCAAGACTCTATGTCATGTCCAGTCCTATAGACATACAAGAGCTCAGGATGTTTTTTCCCCAAAGCTGCCCGATAAATGAGGATCCCTTCTCAAGTTTCAATCATCTTGGTATGGAAGTGGATGGCTGGTTGGCTTATTAAACTGCAATAATCCATTGGAAAACACATCCACAATCCAAGTTTGTCTCTTGAACTTCAAAAGTAGACTCACACCTTGGTATTTCTTGCACACAGTCACAGTTCCACTGTTTTCTGTGGAGGTAGAAACCTTATGCAACCTTCCATATTTTTTGCAGTGTGGGGTCTTTCTGGTCAGACTGTTGGCTCTCCATGTGCCTTTTCTAAGAGCCTCCATTTCATTCCTCCTCTGCAATTCCTTCTGGTTTTCCTCAGCCAGCAATCCATGCCTCTGGAACCCTCTTAATCCTCACTGGGCTCTTTCTGCCCCCTTCCCAAGTGTTTCCCCCTTAATTTTTCTACGTTTTTCGTAGTCTGACGCAGCTTGAGGTTTCCCTGAACCTGTTGCCACCTGCTTTTTGTACGTAGATTGTTCTGTTTTGGCTACATAAGGATCCGCACACAGAGAATAAATTCACTATTAGTATATAGGAGGAAACATTTCTTATTCTTAGACCCTGGTTTCAACCATGTTTGTCCTTGGATTTTTTTCTGCCTGCTCATATATTTGGAGCTGACCTTTCCCCATGCCTTGGGCAAATCACATTAGAAGTATTTTTGTCTCCCGCTATCACATTAGTTTGGGGAAAGGGGTGTTTAAAAATACTTCTTTGCCTGCACAAAAATTTCACTGTATGCTGTCTCCTCAAAGGAGTTGTCCTTTTCAGAGTTCAAGCCAGCCATTTCTGCCAAGGAGGGCATCCCATTCTTCCCCCAGCAGCCATGATCAATTTGTTCTTTTCTGATTTCCCCTCTATTATCTGTGGCTTCTCAGAATTGTTAAATGTTTTTTGTACTTTTGCAAGTCTCAAGGTTCCCTACAAGTATGCAGATAACACGCTCTTGTTTGGGCTATGTCTCTGTTCGTGTTCACTATCTGAGTTGACGTGCATACCAGCTACCGTTGTCGTAAATTTCAGAGGTGCTGTTTGCAGATATTCCTGTACTTTTCTTACATTCCTGTTGTGCGGGGACCGTCGGCAGGAAAGCAAGGATAGCACGCATCCGGTGAAGTGAATTCTTCTCCACCGTAATAAAATTCGTTAGTCTTCTTTTTGCTGCAAAAGACTAAATAGCTACCCCTCTGAAACAGAACGGACTTCTGAGGTTCTGTAAGTTGGAAGTGCTTGCTGGTTTATTTATCTATTTTAAGTACAGTTTATCATCACCTCTGAAATTTATTTACTTGTTGGAAAAGCCATCCAGATGTCTGAATATGTATCCAAGTGATGTTTACAGAAAGTTTATTCAAATGTAGTAAGGACTTTAAGGTCTTCGTACCGCTGTGTATTAGATGGCTGATATTTACCCTTCTAGGACTGGAGTGTAAGTCTCTTTAGTGACTGTTAGGGCATGTAAAATTCATTCTCCATTACAAGTACTTCAAATGTTGGCATTTGGTAAACATTAATGCACAGGCAAAACAGCTCCAACAAAATATGTTCTAGTTTGCGGAAGCCTTGAAAGTGCCCCTTCCTCCTTTTCTCTTTATTTTTTTCCCCTCATGGTAATTTTAAAAAAAGAACCCACCCAGTTTTCAGAAACTATCTGTCACAGTAATTTGCATTTTGTTAAAATTTATTCGAATAAATGTTAAGTCCTTTGATAAAATATAAATTGAAGGGAACTTTGTTGAGAGAAAAGAAATGGCCGAAAATTCTGCAAACCTCCAGCTAGTTCCAAGCTTCCAGCTTGCTAGAAATGTCTCAAGGGTGGCCTGTTTTGTTCCCGCAGCGAATGGACCTGGACCGGCGCAGAGAAGATGCTCGGAACCCGAAGCGGAAGCCACGCTTGATGGAGGAAGATGAGCTGCCGTCTTGGATAATCAAGGACGATGCCGAAGTGGAAAGGCTCACCTGCGAAGAGGAGGAGGAGAAGATATTTGGGAGGGGGTCCCGCCAGCGCAGGGATGTGGACTACAGCGATGCTCTGACGGAGAAACAGTGGCTGAGGGTATGTACCATCTCTTCCTTCCTTGACGAGATTTCTTTGTCTATTGATGGGGAGTTAGAGCGATCTGGGCGGCAAAATGGAACCACGCATGGCAGGGGGCAGGCTGTGAAGGAGCAACTGTGAAATCCCTTCTCCGTCCCAGTGTATGAACTGCAGAACCCTGATTGCTGAAGCTGGGAGAGCATGGTCTTGCTTTTCCAGCTCTGAACCTGATGCCCATGGAGGGATACGGTTATCTTTCCCCTCCCACAGGGTACAGGGCAGGTTTTTGTGGGGGAGCGGGAAATATCGGAGTCCGGGGATGGGTGTGTCTTGGCTCACATCCGCAACCCCAAATTTCACCCTAATTAATCTGTCTGGGACTCTGCCCCATTAGCAACTAAAAATGTCCTTGCAGGCGGGATGAATCAGGACTCTAGGATACAGTGGTACCTTGATTCTCAAACTTAATCCGTTCCGGATGTTGCAAAAGCAAGGTGCGCTTTCCCATAGAAAGTCATGCAAAACGGATTACAGTGGTACCTCGGGTTAAGATCTTAATTCCGGAGGTCCGTCCTTAACCTGAAGCTGTTCTTAAGCTGAGGTACCACTTTAGCTAATGGGGCCTCCTGCTGCCACCGCTGCGCGGTTTCTGTTCTCATCCTGAAGCAAAGTTCAAATGAAAATTTTTTTCTTACCTCCACTGATGACAGACATTGTCTGGATGGGGTGCTTTTATCCATTTCCGCAGTCACACAATCAATCAATAGCTGAACTGGGATCTACACAGTCACAAAAACAAATTAACTGAAAAAGCCTCAAAACAAAAAACGCAGAATAAATAGCAAAAACAAAAGCACCAGATATAAGCTCCACATATCCCCTTTGCAGTGTTCTAACTGCAATTGGAAATGGAAGGCTTGAATTACAATGGGGGGGGGGAGCACACAAATTAGCAGCGCAACAGGAAACACAGGGGGACTCAAAACGGAGCATGTTCAGCTTCCGAAAAAGGTTGGAAAACCAGAACACCTACTTCTGGTTTTGCAGCGTTCGGGTTCCAAGTTGTTCATGAACTAAGCTGTTCGAAAACTGAGGGACCACTGTACTGTTTTAGTTTCAAAGTGGTCAGAGCTCTTAAAAGCTTTTCTAACATCCTGGATAACCAGGATTAGGACTGCTGCCTTGCAAGGTGCATCTCCTGATTCTGCTTCCCATCCTCGTTCAGGATACGGTAAGGGGCTTGACGAAGGCAGGGAAACTGCCAGCTTTTGGCCCCCTTCCCTGCCTCCCTGTTTTCATGCCTGGGAGTCCCCTTAGTACACAGAATCCAAAACCCTTCTCTTGTCCATGGATGGTCCCATTTAGCTGCTCTGTTGATAGGCACGGCATCAATACGTTTGCTATTAAAAGGAAATATTACGGTGACAGAGAATAAAACTTGGTCCAACAAGATTTCCTACTCCAGTTAAAGGTCAACGTAATCTTTTCGGGTGGGTTGTATTGCTCAGACGCCGTCTGCACTGCACATGTCTCTCTGCCTGGCTCTTTCTCCATGTCACTCATATAATTGTAAGCACTTCTTAATTGGATGCAGGCAGTTTCTTGCCATTTAGTAAATCGCTAATTACTATGTGTCACATGTCTGGTTGGGGAAATGATTAAAATCTTCCTTAGAAGTTTACAAAGGCATTCATTCTTTCTGTCTTCGTGGCCTTATGCCTGCTAGACAAGGCTGAGATCCAAAAGCCTGCCTCTGAAAGAGAAACTGAATAGGCCATTGAAGATTTAAATTCTTATCTGTCCAGATGTTTTGATTCTTCAGAGGATCCTCATTACAATATCCCCAAACACTCTAGCCTGTCAGTTGCTTATGTTGATGAAACATCTGGCTCTTGCTTGCTTGGGACAGAGGGGCCACTCCTGAAAATTCAAATGCAGTTGCATCCCTGTCTGGAAAGGAAAATACATTTCCATGCTGCAACTTCTGCATCAGGGAGATTAACTTTCTGACAAGTAAATGGCAGCTATGAAAACCTTTAGTGCAGATGTGCAGAAGTGAATCTGCCGTGTGTTTCCATTGGCCACCGAGGTTGAGCTGAGCTACACGGCCCCTTTCCAGAAATAGGGGTTTGGCTTCAAAGACTTGTAAGTGGGAGAAGAAATTATTATTATTATTATTATTATTAATACATATATATATATACACATACATACATACATAACCCGCCCATCTGGCTGGGTTTCCCCAGCCACTCTGGGCAGCTTCCAACAAGGGATTAAAAATCCATTAAAACATCAGTCATTAAAAACTTCCCTAAACAGGGCTGCCTTCAGATGTCTTCTAAAAGTCAGATAGTTGTTTATTTCCTTGACCCCTGCTGGGAGGGCGTTCCACAGGGCGGGCGCCACCACCAAGAAGGCCCTCTGCCTGGTTCCCTGCAACCTCACTTCTCGCAGGGAGGGGAAATAGAGAGAGAAATAGTTGCTGGCACTGATCAGTTAATGTTTGTCCAAGATCTCAAACTTGGCGCTCCTAGCCAGCTAGCAACTGTACCCTCCGTACGGCACCAGCTGCAGCTGCCCCACGGGACGCCATCGCAAGCTGCCTTGCTGCCAAATCAGACCATGGGTCTGTCTACTCCAAAATGGTCACTTCCGATTGACAGCTGTACTCCAGGTTTTCAGTCTTCCCAGTCCTTCCTGGAGATCCTCTGGATTGAAATGCGCATCCTTTGCATGCAAGGCATCAATTGCACCACTGAGCTATGGCACATTCCCTTGCTTGCCTCTATCCCTGCTTTGTGCCTTCAAGTGAGGACATTGAGTTCCCAGCAGTGGTCCCCTTTTGGCTGTTAATTCCTAGTGCTCAACATCACCGGCGCACAATATGCGCCTCCTTACCAGGGGCTGCCCAGAAAACACCCACCACAAAATCCTTCCTAGTCCATTTCCCCTTCTGTAATTGGCCAGGAGTGACTGTTCTTAGGAAACATCAGCAGAAGACAGAATCAGGATTCAAAATGACCTTACACATTGGAGACCTGGGCCCAAGCTAACGAAACTAATTTCAATAGGGACAAACGTCAGGTTCTGCGCTTAGGCAGGAAGAACCAGGTGTACGAATATAGGATGGGGGACAGCTGGCTTTCCAGTAGTACATTTGAAAAGGATCTAGGGGTCTTGGTGGACCACAAGCTGAAGATGATGCAGCTATTCTAGGCCGCATCAACAGAAGTCTAGGGTCAAGACCAAGGGAAGTCATAGTCCCGCTCTATTCTGCCTTGGTCAGACCACAACTGGAGTACTGTGTCCAGTTCTGGGTGCCACAATTTAAGAAGCATATTGACAAGCTGGAATGTGTGCAGAGGAGGGTGACCAAGATAATCATGGGTTTGGAAACCAAGCCTTATAAGGAATGGTTGAAGGAGCAGGGCATGTTTATTCTGGAAAAGATATAAGGAGAAATGAGTCATCTCAAGGGCTGTCACATGGAAGATGGAGCAATCTTGTTTTCTCCTGCTCTGGAGGGTAGGACTTGAACCCATGACTTCACGTTACAAGAAAGGAGATTCCGTCTCAACATTCGGAAGAACTTTCTGACAGTCAGAGCTGTTTGACAGTGAAATGGTCTCTCATGGGAGGTTGTGGGCTCTCCTTTCATGGAGGTTTTGAAGCAGAGGTTGGATGGCCCTTGGTCAGAGATGCTTGAGCTGAGATTCCTGCATTGCAGGGGGTTGGACTAGATGACCGTTGGGTCCCTTCCAGCTCTCAGATTCTCAGATTCTCTTAGCAGCCTGAAGGCATTGAGCAGAGATGGGAACAGGCGGCATTGTCTCACCTTGTGAATATTGTACATGCAACAGAGTGGGGGCTGAGTGGCGCATACGATCCGTCTATAGTGTTGCCTGCGCATCGTTTGAATTGCAATCCACAAATGTGGAAAATGACATTGCACACAGACTAAAACAAATCCACAAATTTACGCGCCTGCCTCTCTGTTTTTTCCTTCATGCACTGTACTCCTTTGTGTGGTTGCCGTTGTTTTGCGATCAATAAGGTAGTTTCTGGTTTCTTTTAGAGCGATGCCTTTGCCTAGGAAAACGTGAGGTTTCCAAGTATTTTATGCTCTTTGTAGAGCAAGGCTGGAGAATCTTCTTTCTCTGGTGAGTCACGTTCCTTCAGAGATAGCAGTCGACTGAAAGTGTGCAGAGCTAGAGCCAAATATGGGGGGGCACCCCTTCTCTCCCCCCCTCTTTTCCACTCCTTGTTTTCTCTCCCTCTTGTCTTGCCACTTTCCCCCTCTCAAACCCCTTTTTTAACTTTCTGTCCACCCACATGGACTTAGGTGAAGGGCTGCCCAAAATTCCACCAAGGGACAGATCTCTTTTTGGAACGAAAGGCAGTTATAAATCTGTTTGATGGTGATGATGATGATGATGAAGATGATGCTCTCCACCGCTGTAATTGCAGGTCTAATTGAACCTGTGTCTCTTCCACCTTTTTCTTTCAAAACAACATTACCAAGCAAGGAAAAAGCACTGCTTCATAAATACCCCTTCTGACTCAAAACATCATAATCTTACAAGGCCAGTTTTATTTTACTTGGCCACTAAGCTGTCAGTCAGTTGAAAATTCAATAATGATTTACTTTTACTGCTTGGAAGGTGGGTTACGGCCGCAAGATGCTATTTTCTCAATGGTGGAGTCTGTTCGCTTCTGTTCATAGGAGGGTAAGAAAGAAGGCAAAGGCAATTCTTCATTTGTGACATTTTGAACACCCACGCTGCTGTATTAGAACAATTTCAGCTGGAATAAATTTTATTTGGAGTAACTTTTAAAAGTAAGAATGCTTCTGGTATTAACTAGTATGTTTCAGTAACGTTTAAAAGCAAAAAATGATTGCAAGAATCCAGCAATCTGCCAGCATCTGTTAGGTTTGTTTTAGCCCTGGGTCAGCACAGTGTATGGTCACAGTAAAGGTAAAGGGGCCCCTGACCATTAGGTCCAGTCGTGACCGACTCTGGGGTTGCAGCGCTCATCTCGCTTTATTGGCCGAGGGAGCCGGCGTACAGCTTCCGGGTCATGTGGCCAGCATGACTAAGCCGCTTTTGGCGAACCAGAGCAGCACACGGAAACGCCGTTTACCTTCCCGCCGGAGCAGTACCTATTTATCTACTTGCACTTTGATGTGCTTTTGACGTGCTTTTGAACTGCTAGGTGGCCAGGAGCTGGGACCGAACAACAGGAGCTCACCCCGCCATTTACCTTCCTGCTGGAGCGGTACCTATTTATCTAGTTGCACTTTGACGTGCTTTCGAACTGCTAGGTTGGCAGGAGCAGGGACCAAGCAGTGGGAGCTCACCCCATCGTGGGGATTGAACCGCCGACCTTCTGATCGGCAAGTCCTAAGTTCTGTGGTTTAACTCACAGCGCCACCCGCGTCCCTTAACCATGGTTATTCCTTTTCAAAGAGGGTAGGGGGCAATTTCTGCTTGGCAGATGGGGGGGGGGCAAGGGATGCAATCCCGTAGGGAATCAGGAGTGTTAAAGCCCTTTGAAAACTCCAGTGGTTTCCATAACTATGTTCAAAGAACTATAATCTCTTATCTTTCCCTACTTTTTGACTTGCAAGCAGAATATGGCTGCTTTTCAGAAAACTCCATTCTAAGAAGCTTATTTATCTAGTAGAAACATGCATATCCTATTTGGGCTTCTGCTATAGATTAAATACAAGTAGGTGAATAATTGCTACACCAGTCCTTTAAAAGTGCCCAAGAGAGAATGCTAACTGGTGTGAGTTTTATTTTGAGAGCATAATTTTAGGTATGCACTGAGGTGGCTTTCCATGCATTGCACTTCATACTCTCTTTGTGCCTTTTAGCAACCTCTGTGGGCAAACCCAAACTCCCCACATCCCCGGGCAATGGCTCCTTGCTCCTGTCCAGCCCAATGCATTTTGCCACTTGGTGCAAGCCACAAAATGCTGCCACTCTTCCTAGGGAATAAGCAGGGAGTGAATATCAGCATCAGAAACGGGGGGGGGGGGAGAAGGCCAGCAGCCCCTCCCGTTCACCAAGAGGCCGCTGCAGAGGCAGCGTGGCGAAGGGGTGCCGCTGAGGATGTGGCAGATCAGCCGTCAAGGAGAGTGCGGCAGATTTGGCTGCAGCGGCAGCAGTAGCAAGCAATGCATTCCTTGGAGGCCAGATCTGCTGCCCCTGTGGCTCCTGCCACCTGAAGCAGTTGCCTCCCCTTGCCTCAGGTGTGTATTGCTAACCCTGGCTCAGTTGCCAGACAACCTCGGCTTAATCTCACGGACGGAAGCCATTGCGGTTTCTGCGACCGGTTGCAGTTACCCCGGTACAGCTGCACATCTGTGTTAGAGGTTGATGAAATAACATCCCAGAAAGGCTGAAAGGTTTATTTTCTTTTGTTTGTTGAATTTATATATCGCCCTATACCTGGAGGTCTCAGGGCGGTTCACAATTCCCTGCTGTCTGGCTTTTTCTATAATGTGGGAATGAGACGTGAAATCGCCCCGGCTTTCCATTGGTTGATTCTTTGCTGTTGGGATCTTGCCTTCGTTTCCTCCCATCCATACAGATAACATGACAGAGAACACCCTGGACTTTTTCACGGTGCAGAGGTTGTCCTGGTCAGGACCAGTGCGTTGGACATGCCCTGGGAGAGATGTTCCTCCGAGGTGGGCAGCCTTCGGAAAATACCGCAAGGAGTAGTTCTTCCTAGCGCAGTGGTGGTGAACCTATGGCACGCGGGCCAGTTTGAACTGTATTCGTTTCTCCCCAGTGGTGATTTTCTTGAGGATGAGGAGATTTCACCCCTCCCATATCCAAGAATCTGCTGATGTTCTCTGCTGATTCTCCAGAGAGGAGGGGGCGGTTTCTGCTCTCTACTTATTCCGCTCCAGCCTCACATCAGAGAGAGAGAGAGAGGGACTGAGTGTTAGAGAGAGATCGTGTGTATAGATAAGGTTGCTGCTAAGAGCAGCTGCAGACACTCAGTGCAGTTCAGCATTTTCGCTTAGACCTCATTTAGCTCTGTACATAGTTGTGTATTATAGTTGTAGATAGAATAAAAGAAGATATTCTACAGAGCTGCTCTCCGAGTCGTTTATGCTCTGCTATACTCTGCTATACTCTGCTGTGCGACGACTGTCTTCTTGTGGGAGTGAATCCGGTGCTCACAACTCTAAGCTGTGAGTCCACAGCACTTTGACCTGTTCCTGTGCAGAAGGTGGTCTCTGGAAGTGCTACCCAGCTCGCCTAGCCCAGTCGGGGCTGAAGTGTATGAGTCCAGTTGGTGGCACTGGCTCAAGGGCGATGCTGACAAAAATGAGAGTAGCCCTAAAAAAAATTTAGAATAAAAGCACTGATTTATACCATAAAATTATGCATCAGTGGAAAGATAATTTAATGAAGAATATAATGCAATAACTTTTATGAAGGATTATTTATTACAACAGCAGTCATAAAGAAGAAATGTGAAACACACAGAAAAAATGAGATATACAGGTTAAATTGCCGTGTTGGCACTTTGCAATAAATACCGTGTTTTTCGCTCCATAAGGCACACCTGACCATAAGGCACACCTACTTTTTTGGGGGGGGGATTCAAGAAAAAAAATGCGGCTCTTGGGGGAGGTGGGGGAAGTGAGAGAGCCTCACTCTGTCCCTTCCCCCACCTTCTGCAAAAGGCAGGGATAGCCGCGTGAAGCCTCCGCAGGGCAGCGGGATGAAGGCTCCCCGCTGCCCTGCGGAGGCTTCGCAGGCTACCCCAGAGCTGCTCAGCAGCTTGTGGAGCTGGCGGTGGGGTGAAGCCCGGCTTTCCCCCAGCCCCAAAGAGCTTGTCAGGGCTGGCGGGGGAAGCCCAGGTTCCCTCTCCCCAGCCCCAGGGACCACACATTTGCTCCATAAGACGCACAGACATTTCCCCTTAGTTTTTAAGAGGGAAAAGTGTGTCTTATGGAGCTAAAAATACGGTAAGTGGGTTTTTGACTTGCAGTTTGGGCACTCTGTCTCTAAAAGGGTCGCCATCACTGTCCTAGAGCTTGAAACGTCCTTGGTCATCTTCCAAACACACTTGCCTTTCCCCCATCCTTTTAAATTCCACGACCTCCTTGGGTTAATTCTGGGCAAAATGTTCAGCTGGTAAGCAAATGCGGATTAAGATGAAGCTGAGATGGGAACAAGCCTTTTGCTTCTCCCATGGAAGCTCATGTAGACCATTTCGCCCCAAACTAGAAAATTATGCTTTTCCAGGATATTAAACCAACCTCAGAACTGTGTTTTAATACTGTGGCTTGTTCCAAAGTTGGTTTCCCCAGTTTCCCAGCTCAGACAACACAGAAAACAATGGCAAATTGGAGAGTTCCCAGTTTGCTTGCATTTGTGGACAAAGGACCTGTTCATATCTTGTCCCCAAACTTCATCCCAACCCCCTTTTGCAACCAAATTGTGCTGCTGGTATAAAATCTCCCCTCTTTTCCTTTTTTATTGTGGAGTAATAGGTGCTAAGTTGATTAATATAGGGTCGTATGAGCATTAAACTCGGCAATTTCAGTGTTTTCGGGTGTGGAACTTATTGGTGGTTTTGAGTGCTCAGACTGTGTTTTGTTGTGGGTGTTTGTAAATAAAGATGCGTTTAAACTTGTTTGTGGACCAAAGCCAAGGTTTGTAGGGAATCAAAGCTAATCATGTTTTTGTATCCAGAGGACACCCCCCCCCCCCCAAGATATTTCAGTTCCAGGGGCCAAAAATCAAAATGACCCTGAGGAATAAAATTAGACAAAGTTCTCAGGAGCCCTGCTTGTTGAATAATCATTCTGTAAGCAACATAATATATGAAATTATCACGTGACTAAGAATGGCAATCCTCGGTTGTATTTTGGCTTTTTTAAAAAGTGAACTTGACTTCTGTAACAAATATGCCATTAATAAATTCAAGGTAGGCTTGACCTGCTATAACTGGATTGTGATCTGATTAAAATAGTCTTTGATCTGATTAAAATAGTGTTAATTTCCATGGATTGTCAATAGAATGCAGAATACCAGATTCTGGTTAGAAGTTAAATTTAAATTATTGGGAAGTCGTCACAAAAGAATGGTCAGTATCCATATGCTACCCACAAATTTATAGAACTCATCAATTCTAATGTGCATATATCTGCTGGGTGAAAATGATATAATCTGCTGCAATATCATTTTTATTTCGAAATCTTGCTAGCTATCAGCAAATCCGAGCAGCCTTTTAGGTGTGGCACCTGAGAGCATGAGAGGGTGGCAGTGGGATTTGGGTATGTTGTATTTTGCGGGGTGCACATGCTAAAAACAGGAATATTCCGTTCCTTACGCTTTTGTCTCAAAGGCATGTTAAATCAGGAAGGTTTTCAAAGTGCTGCTGTTTTTAGCAATCCCTGCATCTCCAAATTTAAGAGAACAATGAAACATCTTTGTGTGTGTGTGGTACAGCTTTAAAACGCACGCCTCTCTGTTTTCCTTTTTTTAAAAAAAGCGTGTGTTTATATCCCTTGGATTTTAAAAAATATTAATGCACTGTAATTAAAAAGCTTCCGGGAAACTGCCCTCCCCCCCCTTCCAAAGAAAAATAATAATAATAATTCCTGATTTGAGTTCCTGGAATAATAAGGGGGAAAATATGATAAGTACTTGTCAATATTAAATCAGGCTGGAGGAAGGAGGCTGCAGGCCTTGTGGAAGGTAGAATGAAACAGCAGAATTGAGCCCCTACAACCCTCTCAGGATTGCATTTTCCGTAAAATAAAATTACTTGTGTATGAAAACATAGCCTTTCCCGGGCTCTCTTTTCCCCCCTGATCAGCTGATGAAGAGACTTGCAGCTCGCTGCTTTGCTGGCTTGTTAATTTTATCCCCACTAACTGTGATTTCCGATAGCCGGCCTGCTGCTGATAGTGGTAAGGTAAATATCCTTTTTCCTTGCTGTCGTGGAGATTCAGTCGAGCGGCATCCCGGGCATGCCTAGGTGTGCGCCGCATCCCAGGCCGGTGTGTGTTGCTGCCGCGTTTTCCGTGCACAAACGAGGGATTAAGGGGAGCAATGGCATTAACTGTTGACAGCCTTGCATGCTGCATATACGATGAGCCTCCGAGATTTGCAGAACAGTTTCCTTTGCTTAAATCTCCGCTAGCTGCTGGTATGTGTGCAACCGGGGTGTCCTGCTTGAGCCAAATGAATATTCATGAATCTGTGTGCAGATAATTCTTTTTTCCCCCCTTCTTCTTCTTCTTCCTCTGCTCCTTCCTTCCTTCTTCCTTCCTCCTCCTCCTCCTAACTCATCCGATCTCCAGCTCCTTCTCCGAACGCAGTGGAAGCAGGATGGAAATTGTCTTTTGATGATTCAGGCCTGGCTTCCAGGCACTCCCTCCGGATTGTGTGTGCATTCATGTTCGTCTGTGGATTTCCACATTGCAGGATGAATAGGAAGCAGGTTGTTCGGCGTCTCTGACATGCCCGCCTGCTTTGTGTGGTGCGCCAGGTTTTGTGCACAAATCGTTTTGGCGAGAGAGACGTTGCGCCCAAGTGAAAGAAATTGTGCCTGGGCTGCAATCACTCTTTGTGTATTGATTGTTGCACTCACATGTTCATAAATATTAGCCATGTTTGGTGCTGTGGAAAAATGAAGGTAATTGCCTGATGATTAGAGCTCTTTCAGCTCTGAGAAAAAGGATTGATTATCATGTGCATGTATTGCAGGGAGCACAGGAAAGCAACAGGGACAATGTCAACATTGGTGTTTTGAGAAAGCCTTCAGCACAAAAACAGAGGTGATTTATTTTTAAAAATCAGGATTTTTTCCCCTTTCTTTCTTTCTTTCTTTCTTTCTTCCCTCTAATATCTTTGTCATTTTCATGTCCTGGAAGACTAAACCGTCCCACATCTCTGGGCTTTTTCTTCCGTTTTCTTAAACCAAAGAAAGTTCAGCTTCTGTGATTGTCACACATGGATTTCTTAGACAGTGTGGACAGATTTCCTTTAAAACAGGTTTGTTTTTGTAGCAATTTCCACCCTCTCACTGCATAGTGCTGCTGCCTGAGGTTCACAGCACACATTTGCAGGTAAATTTTGAACCAGTGAATGTCGTTTGATTTGTGTTTGCGTGGTGTCATTTTCCTCACCCCCACAGTGCCAATATTCTTTGCTGCACAACAATGTGTTGTCCAACACTTCTGCACTGTCAGTGGTCAAGACCTTAGCTGAATATTGCATTCGTGGCGTTTTAGGTGTGTAATTTGAACTGATTTGAAAATTCTGTTTGAAAATTTCTATTGGAAAGAATCTGGTTTGTTACTTCTTTGTTCAGAAAGGGAAATTCATATAATGTATGCGGGTGAATGTGTTTTGAAGAGAATTCCCCGCCCTTTTTAATGATTGCTTTGTCTATAAATATGTATTGAAAATGATGTATGAATGTACATATTAAAATATATTGATCATTGAGTGTGCATGTAGACAGTTGGAGCTTCAATGGCCTTTTTTGGGGTGTGGCCTTAACGCTCTACAGTTGAATGGATTACTCCGATAAAATTTTCCTGTGGTTTTACGTTTAGCGCCGCTGATTCCCCCTAATATTTATATTTGGACTTCTGCTTCTGGATTGATTCATTTTATCCTTAAAAAATTGTCTGCACCTTGCAGAGGTTATAATATATAGCATCCACTGGCGTCTACGATTTTGCAAATAATTTTTTCTGCTTTCCTAATTAAGGCAATCGAAGACGGCAACTTGGAGGAAATGGAAGAAGAAGTTCGGCTTAAGAAACGGAAAAGGAGGAGAAATGTAGACAAAGATTCGGGCAAAGAGGATGGAGAGAAGGCGAAAAAGAGGAGAGGAAGGCCGCCGGCGGAGAAATTGTCACCTAACCCTCCTAAGCTGACGAAGCAGATGAATGCCATCATTGATACTGTTATCAATTACAAAGACAGGTGAGCTCATATTTACCTACGTCAGTTCCTTTATTTTCTTTGTAAAGGCTTACTTGCTCGGAAACAGGTGTATTTTATACGCACACCTGTGTTATTCTTATCTGTCAGTATTAAATGCATCATTTTTTGAACTATTTCATGCCACTTTTCAGGGTAGAAAAGCTCTCCCGTGGCAGCGAACCAACAAAACCGCCATGTTTTAAAAGTAGGATATAAATGTAAAATTAGCAACATAAAAAAAACACAATTCCTCCACACATCTATTCAGCGCTTTCACAGCATCCCAGGGACTAGGAGAGGAAATGAACAGCCTGTCATCTGATTCCACCTTGCCCAAACCTCCAAATTCCTTCTCAACAGCTTCATGTAGTTACTAAAAAGCACTTGGGGACAAGATGAAACCCAGAAGCCATGGAGCAGAACCGGTGTTCGAAACTCCCTTTGTTCCAGGCGCATTTTGCGGCGGGAAATTTCATTCAGAGTGAGCAGTTTCTGAGCTCTGGGCGCAATCATGCACCTAAGATTTGAGATTAAAACTGCAGAGTGGAAGGAAAGGAGGAGCTTTTTCTGCCTCCCCACTTCCAGCTACTCTCTGAAGACTGGAGAAGAGACCAGAATATTAGGGGGGCGGGCAGGGGAAGGACCAGACCGTGTGAAAAATGAACATGATATTTTAGCTGCAGTCCATTCATTTTCAGCTTTGTAGTCTTGTTATAAAAAAGTATGCCTAGACATTTCGTTGTTGCGCCCATAACCCGGTTTAAGGTGCCCTTGAGCTCCTAGCTTTCCTAACTCAGTTTTAGCCCTGAGCAGAGTAGGGGTGTCCCAGCATCGCCTTCTGGCTCCGTCCCTCCCAAGAGGACGACAGAATTAATGGTATGTTTTCAGTAGAAACTAGGGTCAGTATGGAATACTCTCCTTTCTTCTTGCACAGAGTGATTATTTATTTATTTATTTATTTATTGAATGAATGAATGAATTTATATACCGCCCTATACCTGGAGGTCTCGGGGCGGTTCACAGAACAAAATCAAAATACAAAACCACAAAATATGTACCGTATTTTTCGCACCAGACCATAAGATGCACCTAGTTTTTGGAGGAGGAAAACCAGAAAAAAAATAATCTGAATCCCAGAAGCCAGATGACCAAGAGGAATCTGGCTTCTGGGATAGCTGCGCGAAGCCTCTTCAGGGCAGCGGGAGGAAGGCTCCCCCAAGAGCCGTGCTCCTTTTAATGAGCAAGCAGAGTGTGTGTGTGGCTCTTGGGCTGCCCTTCTCCCTCCTTGGGGGAAAGCCCCCAAGAGCCGCACACACGCTCCACGCGGCTCTTTAAAGGGAGCGCTGAGCAGAGCCTCCCGCCTGCATTCACTCCATAAGACGCACACACATTTCCCCTTGCTTTTTAGGAGGGGGAAAGTGTGTCTTACAGAGCGAAAAATACGGTAATCAAAATAAAAACAACCCAATACCCGCCCTCCCCAAAACAACCACATTTTAAAAGGGCATAGGATGTCAATCAAATTAACCAAAGGCCTGGTTAAAAAGGAACGTTTTTGGCTGGCGCCTAAAGGTATATAGTGAAGGCGCCAGGCAAACTTCCCTGGGGAGAGCATTCCACAGACAGGGAGCCACCACAGAGAAGGCCCTGTTCTGGTGTTGCCACCCTCCGGACCTCTCCAGGAGGAGGCACACAAAGGAGGGCCTCAGAAGATTATCTCAGGGTCCGGGTAGGTTCAGATGGAAAGAGGTGATCCTTCAGGTATTGCGGAACAGCCGAGGGAAGCCCTGGCACACTGAAGGGGGCAGTGGCAGCCCCGTTCTTCTCAGGTAGCGGGGGGCAAGCATTCCGAACTCCTGGGGGGGCTGGATCTGCCCCCCTCCCAGCTGTCGCCCAACTGCCTCCCCAAGCAAGATGGGCAGACCAGCGCTGGACCACTGTATCAGGTGCTGTCCAAACCTTAAACTGTGGTTTATCTTTACTACAGCTTATTGAAATGTTTAAGGCAGGTGTGTCCAAAGCCCCTGTGGCAGTTTATCTCCTGGGGTAAAATCCTAAGAAAACCTCAACAGCTTCAATCCTTAAAAAAACGCAAAAACTTCAGTTCTAAAAAAAAGGTTAACAACTGTGGTTGTCCGTTTGGTCGGCCCTCGCAGCCCTTCAATTCCTCAAATCTGGCCCTCTTTGAAAAAGGTTTGGACACCACTGGTTTAAGGAAAATTGTACTGAAGAACAGCTCAGCTTTTTGGATTCAGATGGCATGTCAAGTTGTGGTTCATCAAAAATGGAAGCAAAAATGGAAGCGCAGAGAAGAAGAAGAGTTTGGATTTGATATCCCGCTTTATCACTACCCGAAGGAGTCTCAAAGCGACTAACAATCCCTTTTTCCCTTCCAACCCCACCACAAACACTCTGTGAGGTGAGTGAGGCTGAGAGACTTCAGAGAAGTGTGACTAGCCCAAGGTCACCCAGCAGCTGTATGTGGAAGAGCGGGGAAGCGAACCCGGTTCACCAGATTACGAGTCCACAGCTCTTAACCACTACACCACACTGACTCCCTGGGATGAGGCTCGGCTCATTTTCATCACTTTGGTTTATCGCAGGGTTTCCCAAACTTGGGTCTTCCCCTGTTTTGGGACTACAACTCCCAATATCCCTGACCGCTGGTCCTGCTAGCTAGGGATGATGGGAGTTGTAGTTCCAAACAGTTGGAGACCCATGTTTGGGAAACCCTGGTTTACTGAGCCACATACTGGTTCAGTGACATCTTGGAAGAACAGTCTGTTGCTTAAATATTTTCTTAAGCCTGCCTCGATAGCACATTTTTTAATATGGATGATATGGACAATTTTGCAACCATAACATGAAAACGTTAGTAAACTCTGCCTATAGATGACCCTGTGTTTCCTAGAATTTGTGGGGTTTTGTGTTTAATATACTATGTGTTGGTTTTTTACCATTGCATTCTTTCAGGTATTCCCCCTAAAGAAATGAGAATATTCCAAATTTTACGTGTACTTTTACATGTAAGGTGGGAAACAAAATTTGTATTCCAAATCCTTTTTGCCTGACATAAGCAGACCATCAGAAATATTTTGGATTTTGCATATAGCCTACATTGGTGTGTGATCCAAGTTTATCTTAAACCGACTTGCAGAATATCCTGCCTAACTTCTGTGTTCCTTGCTGTGATTTATTTGTTAATGAATTTGTTTATCCCCCGTAGAAGTTTATTCCTCTAGAAAGGGTTCAGTGATACGTATCTGCATTGCACAACTTGTCAAACTCAAGTAAGAGCGTCTGGATTGTGAATATGAGCCCCTTAATGAGAGAGATGAGTGATTTGAGAAATAGCACACAAATAGTGTCCCCTTGTGGCTTTGTGCATATTGAAATTCTGATCCTGTTATCTGGTCCCCAGACAGAGCATCAAAACAGATAACTTCTTAAGGGGAGCTCATTGGAAGATGTAATTCATAACTCGGCAATGCTTGAGGTTATTTTGAAGGTTCAAAACAAAAACCTGTTCGGTAAAGCTTTGGTGAATATCGGCTGTTGTGCAGAAAAACATGTTGCATCTTTTTTTCCAGTGTTGGCATCATGTCGGTTGACAACATCTTTCAGCTATGTGCTGTCCACAACAGGGGTTGTCAACCTGGTCCCTACCACCCACTAGTGGGCATTCTGGGATTCTAGGTGGGCACTAGGGGGTGTTGGGAAAACGCCCTGGGGGTGCCTTGCAAGCCCCCAGAACTCTGAGCGTCCTCTGGTAAGCACAGCTCTAGAAAAGGCATCTACCTTCCAGTGATCTTCTAGCGACATACATCATAATGATATATGCACACAAAGCTATTGTTTTCCCAGTAGTGATGTATGGAAGTGAGAGGTGGACCATAAAGAAGGCTGATAGCTGAAGATCGCTTTTGAATG
This sequence comes from Podarcis siculus, assembly GCA_034642415.1. Classification (NCBI taxonomy): domain Eukaryota; kingdom Metazoa; phylum Chordata; class Lepidosauria; order Squamata; family Lacertidae; genus Podarcis; species Podarcis siculus. The sequence goes on along the minus strand of JAXCMG010000063.1, from coordinate 2,091,482 downwards.
CTGGTGCTGGAGGAGACTCTTGAGAGTCCCATGGACTGCAAGAAGATCAAACCTATCCATTCTTAAGAAAATCAGCCCTGAGTGCTCACTGGAAGGACAGATCCTGAAGCTGAGGCTCCAATACTTTGGCCACCTCATGAGAAGAGAAGACTCCCTGGAAAAGACCCTGATGTTGGGAAAGATGAAGGGAACAACAGACGACAAGATGGTTGGACACTGTTCTTGAAGCTACCAACATGAGTCTGACCAAACTGCGGGAGGCAGTGGAAGGCAGGAGTGCCTGGTGTGCTCTGGTCCATGGGGTCACAAGGAGTCGGACATGACTAAACAACAAACAAAGCTTCTGGCATAAGACAGCAGGAAGTGTAGACATCGTAGAGCTAATCTACTATTTATTTACACACTACTTACAGACATAAGGACGCGGGTGGCGCTGTGGGTTAAACCACAGAGCTGAGGACTTGCCGATCAGAAGGTCGGGGGTTCGAATCCCCGCGACGGGGTGAGCTCCCGTTGCTCGGTCCCTGCTCCTGCCAACCTAGCAGTTCAAAAGCACGTCAAAGTGCAAGTAGATAAATAGGTACCGCTCCGGCAGGAAGGTAAGCGGCAGGAAGGTTTCCGTGTGCTGCTCTGGTTCGCCAGAAGCAGCTTAGTCATGCTGGCCATATGACCTGGAAGCTGTACGCTGGCTCCCTTGGCCAATAAAGCGAGATGAGCGCCGCAACCCCAGAGTCGGTCACGACTGGATTAATGGTCAGGGAGTCCCTTTATCTTTACCCTTATTTACAGACGACAGCATAATGGCGTCCATTCTCTCCAGCTCCGAGAGAACAACAGGCACAAGTTAAAGTGAAAGTACATAGCAAAGTCCCTACACCGGAGGAGATAAGACTGTTTATGTTTCCCACACTCTTCTCAGACAGGCATGTGATTTACACCAATCAGAGGAGTGAAATTGCTTGCTAACAGGGGTTCTATGACACAAGCTGAATCCTCCTTCCATCGAGCACTGGTGGGCAGTAAGGAAATTTGACCATCAAGAAAGATGCATTAGTGGGCAGTAGGTATAAAAAGGTTGACCACCCCGGTCTACAAGTTTGAGAAGGGACACCCTGCAAGACATTGTCCCTGCTGAAAGATGGGGTCATATTCATCTCTGCAGGAGTTTCTCTCCTTGCAATGTCAGGAAATGTGTGATGTCCCTGGGGTATTCGCTGGTCTTGCTTCCTCGTGGAGAGTTGTATCATGGCTCAGCAGGGTGGATTTAAATCAAATCGATTTAAATCACGATTTAAATCACTAGTCAGTAAGACTTGATTTAAATATTTTTTTTAAAGAGACAGACTCATTCTTGCTTAATATTTACAATATCTTAATATTTAATATCTTAATATTTACAACCATATGAAGGTTTCATTTTGGAATAATAAGTTTTCAGAGAGTTTTTACAATTATATCAAAAATTACTGATTTGGTTATACTATTAGAAATACATGGAGCGATAATTATGAAATTGTTGTGAGGTTTAGTAAGTTAACTGTGTTTATATTTGGACACATTTTCTGCTGTGCTTTATTGGAAGGAGGAAAATAATCATTTCCTTATTGACAATTTAAACAGTTTACTTAACTAAAACAATAACGCTATAGCATATGTACCCATGTTAGTTAACTGAACGATTTTTGAAATAAAAAACTTAGACTGAGTTTTAGCACACATGAAAAACTTAAACAAATCCTTATTTCGTGATGAATAGCCTTTGGACTCTAATGTAACTTAAATAGAAAACTATCTTTAGAAAGATTATTCCCCCAAAAGCATTTTATTTTAAAAATCCAATTTAAATAAAAGAAATCTGATTTAAATTTTTAAAATCCATTTTTTTAAAAAATCATTGATTTTTATCTACCCTGTGGCTTAGGAAGCCAAGACTCTGACTTTGCCCATTTACGTGGCCCGTTCTCTCAACAAGGGAGCCCCTAAGGCACTGTGGCTCCCCAGTTTGATTGACACAGGAACCTGCCGTCATTTAGAGCTTTTCCTAAATGACACATTTATTTTCCTAAATAATCACAGAGGTTTGGTGGGAAGGCCAACGGATCTGTTCATATCTGGACTGACTAAATGGAGATGGGCTTGTTCACCATGACCAGCTTAGATTGCACAACGAACACGTGAGTTTGCTATCTGTTCGCGAAACTCAAGTGAGTTTCTGCATGGCTAGAACACAACCTGCCATGCAAGGGAAAGTGTCCCCACCACCACCACTTTTGCCCTTTGGACATCTGCCCCCGCTCTCACGAAGCCTCAGGAAGGTTGCCCAAGGAGGAATAAAGCCATGGAGCCAAAAGAGGTTCCCCAACCCATCCTAAGAGCTGAAGAGTTTTTTGCTTAGCTAGAAGTGGATTTTAAAAAGTGGGAGAGAGATTACTGACATGTGTCCAAAATGTGGCTTTGTAATTCTGCAGAAGCCTATTGTGCCCATTACAGTGGTACCTTGGGTTACATACGCTTCAGGTTACATACGCTTCTGGTTTCAGACTCTGCTAACCCAGAAATAGTGCTTCAGGTTAAGAACTTTGCTTCAGGATGAGAACAAAAATCGTGCTCCGATGGCATGGTGGCAGCAGGAGGCCCCATTATAGCTAAAGTGGTGCTTCAGGTTAAGAACAGTTTCAGGTTAAGCACGGACCTCCGGAACGAATTAAGTACTTAACCCAAGGTACCACTGTATAATGAAAACAAAATTAATGATGACCCAGAACAGGGACAAAACATGAAATACCATCATCCTGAATCTGTCCTTTGAGGTGTGTTTCTGAGTGTTGTATGAAACAGTCAGTGGTGAACTAATGCCAGGGTACTGGAAGAAGCAAAGATCACCAGTGTTGATTCTTCAGCCTCAGCTTTGTTGGACTGGTCATGTTGTGTGGATGCCTGATTATCGTCCTCCAAAGCAACTACTCTACTCCAGAATTAAAAATGGAAAATGTAATGATGGTGGTCAACAAAAGAGGTTTAAAGACTGTCTCAAGGCAAATCTAAAAAATGTAGTATAAACACCAACAATTGGGAAACATTTGCCTGCGAGTGCTCCAATTGGAGGACAGCCTTTACCAAAAGTGTCATGGGCTTTGAAGACACTCGAACTCAGGACTCAAGGAAGAAATGTGCTAAGAGGAAGGCACGCTTGGCAAATCCACACCGTGATCAACTCCCACCTGGAAACCTATTTCTCCACTGTGGAAGGACATGTGGATCCAGAATTGGCCTCCACAGTCACTTACGGACTTCTTGTTAAAACCGTGTTTATGGAAGACAATCTTAATCGGCTACGAGGGATGCCAAAGAAGTCAGTAAGATACTTCGCTTTGCAAAACCTTTTTACACCAGCAAGAAGAGAGCAGGACCCCTCGCTGGGTTCTCTGTTTTCTCAACCTGATTGGTTGTAAATAAGGAGTACAGCGCACTAGCACCCTCATTCTTCCGGTTGTGCACCCAGTGGCTGCACAAAGGGGCCCTGCGCATCTTGAGCATCTCTACCCTTGAGGGGATTCAGATTGGCCCGGGTTCTCCTGTCACTTGGGGGCCTACAGTGCAGACAGCATGATGTGAGGCCAGGGGTGCAGGGCTGGCCTCCCAGGCCAGCAATCCCGTAATGTGGGGGGCGGGCGGGAATGTTTGTGTGCGCATATCTCACGCCACATTTATTGGAGCTCAGTCTCTCCCTCCAGTCTTTGGAAGACTGAAAGAAGCAAAAATGAGTGCAGATCGATTCACTTGTTGCTTTCACCCCCACAGTCGGGGGCGGGGGCGCACACTATTTTTTGTTCATTGAACATGAGCTAATCCTTTTAGGAGACCCCCGAAGCAATGTTTACAGCTTCCACGTCTCACTTCCGTTTCCCTACAAAGGCAAATGCTCTCACTAAGAAAACCATCTTACTTAACTGAGGCCGGGATGGATTTTATTTCCTTCGTTCCTCAGGCCACTTTTGGTCACTTCCAACTAATTCTCTTCACTGGAGCTGGAGCCTGGATCATTTAAGTGGTGCAATGAATCAACGGGAGTGGCAAGGAGAGCTTTAAAGAGTTCGTTGGCCGTCGTTAGCCTTGTTACCCTCATGGCAACAAGTCTGTTATCCTCTGGGACGCAGCACTTCCTGGTACCAGGCTGCATCCGCAACTCTTTGGTCTCATTCAGGGGGGAAAGTCCCTGCTTGCCCAGGCAGAATGGCTGGGATTCCCAGTTGGTCATCCATGTGTCCTTTAATGCAGAGTCCCTTAGAACTGACCAGACGAGGGATGTTTTCAGGCTCGGATTTGGGCATCCCTGTGAGATTTCCCTCCGCTTCCCAGCCAGGGCCTTTGCGGGTGCTGCTTCTTAAGCGGGGCGGGGGCAGTTTCCTCAGAGCAGACGGGCGACATTGTCAGTCTTCCCTGAGCATCTCCCGCCAGCTCCTGCCCAAGCAGTGAAAAATTGCTTCCTTTCACAGCACTGAGCCATTCCACCCCCCTCCCCAAGCACCCAGCTTGTTTTTCCTCCCCACGTGGAATAAACTGCTGTTTCAGCCTTGGCCAGCTGAGATTAGGTCTGCTGCAGGATGGCTCCTCAATGGCAGAAGTTTGAGAATTTGCAGGTCCCGCTGGAACTCGAGCAGAGCCAGTGTGGTGTAGTGGTGAAGAGCGGTGGACTCGTAATCTGGTGAACTGGGTTCGCTTCCCCGCTCCTCCACATGCAGCTGCTGGGTGACCTTGGGCTAGTCACACTTCTTTGAAGTCTCTCAGCCCCACTCACCTCACAGAGTGTTTGTTGTGGGGGAGGAAGGGAAAGGAGATTGTTAGCCGCTTTGAGACTCCTCTGGGTAGTGATAAAGGGGGATATCAAATCCAAATCCAAACTCCTCGCTAGGGAAGCGGCTGTAGCTCAAAACCCCCCACCCTCAATTTCTCTTTTCTCTCTGGGTCTCCAACTATCTCCGCCTCTTTTTTTTAGGGGAGGGGGCTATTAACCAGCATCAGCGGCTGCTCATGTCTTCCATAGCTCTTCCAAGGAAAATCTGCCCCAGGTGGGACACGAGGGGAGAAAAAGGAAGCTTCTTAGTCTCAGTCTTGGAGCTGTAACAGAGTGGGTGGGGTGAAGAGAAGCTATTTATTAGGGTCCAATTTCTTGGGACAGTGATTTTAAAAAAGCCCAGGAAAAGAAGGAACCCCTTTATTGGTTGAGTCTCCCTCTCAGCATGGTCTACCTCAGCTTCCCCTTGGAAACCTCCACTTTGCGGTCCCGTAGGCAGAGCTGGCGACACTCCTGACCTGATTCCCAAGGCTGCCTGGTGTGGCACCTGATTCCATTAAGACATTTCAAACCTGATCCAAGCAGCCCTTTCCAGATCGTAGAATTGTAGAGTTGAAGGGGACCCCCGAAGGTCATCCATTCCAGCCCTCTGCAATGCAGGAGTCTCATCTCAAGCACCCATGACAGATGGCCACCCAACCTCTGCTTAAAACCCTCCAAGGAAGGAGAGTCCACCACCTCCGGAGGGAGACCGTTCCTCCCTCGAACAGCTCTTCCTGTCAGAAAGTTCCTCCTGATGTTGAATCTCCTTCCTTGTGACTTGAAGCCACGGGTTCATGTCTCCAGAGCAGGAGAAAACAAGCTTGCCACGCTCTGCATTTCTTCAGTGTCAAGAAGTCCCTTCCAGAGATCCTTAAACAAGTCAAGGAAGAATGAACTAATGGTTAATGCAATTTGCCCTTTTTACTCCAGAAACAGTGGAAGGATTCCAGGTTCTCAAGCTCTTTGCAAACAGGTGCTTGGCACAAACACTCCCAGTTCTCAGCTTGTGTCTTGGTTTTCCAAGCTTCTGCATCAACTTTGCTTGAACCCATTGTTGGGATATTCCGTTCCACCTTAAGGAACAGGCATGGTTGTTGTGTGTCACATGCCTGTTTACAGTCCAGCACAGCTTGCTGGGAACTTCCGTTTGTGAATTGCTTTTGCTTTTGCTGTCTTGCTATGGACACAAAAGGGATCAGACATGTTTCCTTTTGTCCTGCTGTATACTGAATAAGGGACGCGGGTGGCACTGTGGGTTAAACCACAGAGCCTAGGACTTGCCGATCAGAAGGTCGGCGATTCAAATCCCCCCGGCAGGGTGAGCTCCCGTTGCTTTCTCCCAGCTCCTGCCCACCTAGCAGTTCGAAAGCACGTCAGAGTGCAAGTAGATAAATAGGTACCGCTCCGGCGGGAAGGTAAACGGTGTTTCCGTGCACTGCTCTGGTTCACCAGAAGTGGCTTAGTCATGCTGGCCACATGACCCGGAAGCTGTACGCCGGCTCCCTCGGCCAATAAAGCGAGATGAGCGCCGCAACCCCAGAGTCGGTCACGACTGGACCTAATGGTCAGGGGTCCCTTTACCTTTATGCTGAATAAACTGCTTGTAAATATGCTCACACAACTTCTCCTGCCACTTCTGTTGTGTAGCGTTTACTCTGCTGAGTAGCGTGCCCCAGCTTCTGAAGCTCAGGTCACTGAGGCTGCAACCAAGGACTGGAGATCGCCCGGCACACCGGCCAGTGGGCTGGAGCCAGCTGGGGGCCTGCCAATTGCCCCCCCCCCATTTCCTTGGTTGCTTGCCAACACCTGTGTGTGCCTGCCATGGAATCCCAGGCTTGGTTCATGTTGAGGGATGAAGCCTCTGTTCATGGGGGTCACTGCCCAGTCCAGCGCAAGCACTACTTCCCAGAGGCTGTTAATTGCCGGGGAAGATTGGTCATAAATCGGCCGGCTGTCTTTTGGGGAATCCTGTGCATCATTGCTGATCTCGCCGCTGATGATACTTTTTCTGCAAACTCACACAAGGCTCTCAATCCGGCGTTACGCTGCAAATGCATATATAGAGCATCCTCGTGAGTAATGATTTGCAAGAGTGAACCGACTTGAAGGATTCTCAGAATAGCTCATTCAGGATTCTCAGAAATCCCCCTTGTGGAGGTGCTATCATGCTAAAAATACACAACAGCATTTGAGGAGCCCTCTGTTCATTCTCTCTGCCATTTTTTGTTGCACCCTCTTGCAAAACATCTTCTAAAGGCTGATGGCCTGCTGAGCTGTGTGGGGGTCCGGAGAAATTAGTTGTGAGTGAAATGACCCATTCCGTTGTGCTGACCGATCAATAGTAAGTAGCAAAGTCTCTGCTGATTTATGCCGGTTTCCATGAGAACAGAATTTTGCTCGCCGTGTCTCTTTAACTCTTGCATACCTGCTGCAAATCAGGGCGATGCTACAAATGGCAGCCTTGCACAGAAACGTCCAGTAATACTGAGCCTTGTGCGAGCCCGGCGGAATTACTTGCCGAAATGTGAACAGCGGCTGATGACATGATCTACGATTTCTGAGCTAAAAAAAGTACACAGTGATGAGTTGAGCTCTAATTTTCATAGGCCAGAGGAGAGACCCAAGGGCTCTGAGTGAAATTTAACAATCCTAAACATAGTATGGAGTCGGGCTGGGTGATAATCTGGTTTTCAGCATCGCAATCTATCACCAGCTAAACATCACAATATACCGATACATCACAGTGTCTGAAATAAGGATGGTACTACCTGAGAGCCATTGGGTGAATTCCCGGGTTTTTTGCATGACACACACACACAATTTACAATACCATCCTGTACTATGTATAAGACAAGGAATTGTCACTAAAATTTATGTTAAAAATTGAAGTTCGTCTTATACACGGTGACGTGGGATTGGTCGCTGCTAGGAGTCGGAGATTGTCAGTGGCTATTTTTTGTGTTATTGGTGGCTGTGTCAAGGGCGGTTATCGATTGGCTGTTGGTGCAGCAATAGGGTGGGCGATTGGCAATCCCCCCCCCAAAAAAAAGCTCAACAACTCTGGGCAATCTTCCCCCCCATTTTCTTAATTCTGAGTCCCCCAAAATAGGGGGTGTCTTATACATGGGGGCGTCTTATACACAGAAAAATATGATACATTGCCAGGCCCAAAATGATGAGACCAATATCACAATATGGATTTTGGACCGCTTTTGGATGATATTTCAAGATATCGCCCAGCCCTAGTAGGGAGCGAGAGTCACAGAATTTGCCAGAACTTGCATGCGGTTAATAATGCTACAGATTGTGCTTCCTGTCAGCTGCATCCCTTGCTCTTGTCCCTGGATCCCCATCCTATCATCACTTGCAAGGAAACACCTGCAATAGACGATGTCGCCAGGAGAGAAGTGCCGTTTCTGAGCAGTTCCCTTTGCTTTTCCTACACTGCTTTGCCAACAGCAGCGGTTACAGAGTTCCTTGCATTTACCAAAATCAAAATAAGGGGGGGGGGAATACCCCTAGCTACAATTTTAAATTTTAATTAGCTTCTTGATGACATTGCTTGCCCTTGACGAGAAGCACTTGAAGCTGCAGGTTCATGTTACAGATGAGTTGCCTTGCAATGAGGTTTGCAAAGGATGCTGGGAATTTTGTTTGGTTCGACTTAGTTTAAATGCTGAGTAAGTGCTAGTCTCATTAATTGTTTTGGAGGGTGGGGGCTCACTTTGGCAAAACGCTTCCAAGATCCAAGGAGGGAGGTTGTCTAATAGATAAACAGAGATGGATTCCTTTAGGAAGAGAGCATTGATCAGGGGGGAAATAACAATACTTGTGTTTTCATTTCTCTGCTTTGCCTGAGCTCTTTAATTAGGACTGTAGAACTGAAAGTCTTCTGGCTTGTACCAAATTAAATATACCTGCCAACCGTATGCAAACAAGGGATCTGGATAACCTTACATGCCTGATATGGAACTTACTGCAGAAATGTAACATTATGGTCTGGGGCTCCAAACCAGTGGTGTCAATGTAGTGAATTAAGAAATGTAGTGAATTGCCGGACGAACATGTTTTTATGATACAGTGGTACCTCGTGTTAAGTACTTAATTCGTTCCGGAGGTCCGTTCTTAACCTGAAACTGTTCTTAACCTGAAGCACCACTTTAGCTAATGGGGCCTCCTGCTGCTGCTGTGCCGCCGGAGCACAATTTCTGTTCTCATCCTGAAGCAAAGTTCTTAACCTGAAGCACTATTTCTGGGTTAGCGAAGTCTGTAACCTGAAGCGCATGTAACCTGAGGCACCACTGTAGATGATACAGACAGCATTTTAGAAACGCAAGACGCTATTCTAGTTTAGTAGGTTATGTCTTTGACATAAAAACTGGTGGAGGTGACCGGCATTCTAGTCTTTCGCAAGACATCTCTGCAACCGCCCTGTGTCAGCAGGTATTGAAAACTGCGCCTGTCTCTTTCCTACCCTTTGGTCACGTGGAACGCAGGAGCCGCTATTTCCATAATCCCAACTTTGCTTTTTCCCTATGGTGGATGCACTGCAGTTTCTTCTGTGTACCTTCCAGTTTACGCTGGAGAAAAAAAATATGTGCAAATGAATGCCTGGGTGAAGTGGCCCTTTCCCAAGTCCTGTGTGTGTCATTTCCTGGCAAATGTGGAACAGGGACAAGAGAGAAAGTCATTTTCTCTTGATGACATCCACTTCCCCTTAACAAGGAAAATAACTCCCATGCCTTGCTGTGTGAACATTTTCTGCGACTGAATTGTTGCAGAACAAAGAGTTTTGTGAAATGATGAAAGCAGGATTGTGATTTGGAGACCCAAAAACATTTTCTGTGTTGTCCGTTGAGTGGGGATTTCAGATGACTGCGAGAACTTGAGGCATTTGCTGGTCATGCTATTATACGTGGGTGTTTTGTGTAACTTGTGTTTCAGTAATTGTTCAGGTGCAGTAGTTATATCCTACAGAAAATTTTGGAAATGAATATGATAATTGAATATGAAAAGAAACTTTTCCAATAAAACTGAAACAATTTCCACACTGCTTTGAACAGAAACACCAGCTCAGTATTTTAATTCTTTTTACCCGGGTGGCGCTGTGGGTTGGACACGAAAGGGATCAGACATGTTTCCTTTTGTCCTGCTGTATGCTGAATAAAAGGGGCGCGGGTGGCGCTGTGGGTTAAACCACAGAGCCTAGGACTTGCCGATCAGAAGGTCGGCGGTTCGAATGCCCGCGACGGGGTGAGCTCCCGTTGCTCGGTCCCTGCTCCTGCCAACCTAGCAGTTCGAAAGCACGTGAAAGTGCAAGTAGATTAATAGGTACCGCTCTGGCGGGAAGGTAAACGGCGTTTCCGTGCGCTGCTCTGGTTCACCAGAAGCGGCTTAGTCATGCTGGCCACATGACCCGGAAGCTGTACGCCGGCTCCCTTGGCCAATAAAGCGAGATGAGCGCCCCCACCCCAGAGTCGGTCACGACTGGACCTAATGGTCAGGGGTCCCTTTACCTTTACCTTTTTACCATTTCTGGTCTGATGTTTGTAGCTTAACAGCAGCCCAAAACAAACCACTTCTGGAGTTTACGTTCCCTTTGGGACTGATGCTCTCAGACTCCCAAATAGCTGCCCCTCTTTGCGTGACGGGTAGGAAGGTGGGTCAGGCTCCAGATGCCAAGCGTTCCTTTCCACCCTGGCACGTCTGCTGGAATTAACAGCACTTTCACACTCGGCTGCATTTGCTGCTTTGTTAAGCATGCATGAAGAATGAGGACCCGATCCAGCAAGGGGGCACTTTAGAAGTCACCTGTTGGAGAAAAGAGCGTGTTTCTGCCTAATCTGGCTTTCCCCTTTAAACGGAGCTCCAGACTTCGTCCTTGAGAACAATAACAGGGTGCTTGGCTCAATTTCCAGAGGAGGAGGAGAAACGTTGACCTGTTGCAACAAAGAGCCCAGGGGCGTCTTGAGACGGCCATATTTATTAGGGTACCGGGCAATTTGCCCCGGCTTGCATTGCCTAGCAACCCGCCCATGAGCCCTTAACAACCCAGTGCACCCCTAAACCTCATGAAATCTATGCTGACCCATTAGACCAGGAGTGGAAAAGCCTTTTGGCTCCTGCCTCATGGGCCAACCTTGGCAGGTGAGCAGGACCAGGGCCAGATTTAGGTTTGATGAGGCCCTCAGCTCCTGAAGGTAACGGGGCCCTTTGTCAGCAACAAATTGTCACTGTTTTTTGTGTTGAATATATTGTGTAGCAACATGATAATTTATGGACCTCGTAGGTATCTCAAGCCATTTGTTTTTTTTTTTTTTTAATAATAATATTTATTCAAATTTTCAAACATTAACAACATCAAACAAACATTCAACAGAAAAAAACAACAACAATTCATATAACAAACATCAAAAACAAGAAAAGACCAAAAAGAAAAAGAACAAAAGAGTAAAATATAAAAATAACACTAAAAAGATACTTTTTCTTACATTGTAACTTTCAGTACCTTATTTTCTTTGCTTCCACCCACCTTCCCTTCTTGTATTCTTATTTTTAAAAGCTAATTCAGCAAATCATCAATTGCTTATATTCAACTTTCATCCTTCCCATTACATTCTACTCATCTTGGTCGCAAGAACCCCTTCATTACATTTTCAAAGCCCTTAACACTCATTGATTTTACAATGTCTTTGTAGATAAACCTTAAACTTCTTCCAGTCCTCTTCCACCTGCTCTTCTCCTTGATCTCGGATTCTGCCGGTCATCTCTGCCAGTTCCATATAGGTATCTCAAGCCATTTGCACACATTGCCATGCAACCAGTCCATGCAGAATGTCGGTACCCTATATATAGAAAGAGGCAAACCAGTGATATTTTAGGGAGCAGGTGGGGCCCATGACTTACATCTTAGGAGCCTACACAACACAAAACACTGTTGCTGTATATGGGTTTTATTTTATTTGTGTTTTATATTTAGGAAATGTACATCCAGGGTTTTTTTCCCTTTTATGTTTTTTTGGGGCCCCCAAGAGAGAGCTTGTTTAGCTTATACGTAAATCCGGCACTGAGCAGGATGGGGCCCCCTGTCACATCAGCCTCACCCCCCTGTCTATATCCCAGCATCAGGGGTAGAAAGGGGACGTGGGAAGGGCATCAAAAAATAGCCCATGCTGGTCCTTTCCGCCTTCTGCAATGCCCCACCTGCTTTCCCTTTCACCCCCCTCTTGCCCAAGCCCCCAAGGCTGCCTACTCCTCACCCAGTCTCCCACCTTGCGAGGAGGAGACAGCCCAGCCCCAGAGGTGCTGCAGAGAAACATGCCCCACAGGCCAGGGCCCCCTCTGTCCTCCTTTCCTGGCACCTCCATCCTCCTTCCTCTCGCTCACGGAGCACTGAGGGTCCGCAGATGACAGTTTGTGAAGCCCTGATCTCGATAATCCTACTCAGATCTCAGAGGGAACTCAGACAAAACGTACACTCTGTATGTGTGCATGTGTGAAATTTGGGGGTTTCAATGGATAGCGGCGTTGAATTGCTCCAGTGATATTGCCCAGAGGGCTCACCTTATGAAATGAATCTGCAGCTTGTTGCAGGAATTTATGTATAGGTTGGGGGGGAGGGTGTTGCCCCTCCAGCAGATATCATGCACATGCAGCCCACTACCAAAATCAGCACAATCACTTTTGTGATTTGTCCCCACAAAACACTTCATCACAGTTTCTTCCTATCCATTCAAACGGCCTCTGCTGCACGATACCAAATGTAAGAATTCACTGATAAATGTATCTGTGTACTGGCTCACTGGGAGAACTTCAGAAATTCATAGAGACATGTGAGCTCAGCTACTCAGCAGCCCCTCTGCCTGAGCGATAATTCCTGGCATCCTGATACCTGAGTGCCAGACAGGTAGCCATTCCAGAAATAATAAACCCAGATGAAGGCAAAAGGGTGTGATTATCTTGGCTGGGAAACAGGGAAATGTAAATATCTCTTTTGTTACACTTGATGGGTATTTGGTGGAGGGCAAGGAGGACCATGGGGCAGGGTCCAGGATGCTCAGATTACTGCCACCAGACTTCCCCTTTCATAATGTAACCATGATGTATTAGTGATGTAGTTTTGGGGGGTGTAACATGGGGATTAGCAGCTAATAAGAATTTGGGGGCTTTTTTGTTTGGGGGTTCCATCTTGTTCCACCTTGAGGCAGGTGGGAGTCCTGTCGCAACAGCCCTCAGTAAAGACCAAGCCTACTGGCTGCTGTTTTGCTCTGGTATTCCTGGCTGGTGTCCTTGTTTTTTGTCCAAGGGAGCCCTCAGATTTCTCCGTTAACAAGCTTACTATACTTTTCTGTGTATAAGACAAGGGTTTTATAAAAAAAAATAATGTAAAAAATTGGGGGTCGTCTTATACACGGGTCATGCTTGGAGGGGGAGACAGGCGATTGTTGGCAGCCGTGAGTCGGAGATATACAGCGATGGGTGCATGCCGCAAGGACTGGTTGGGATTGGCTGTTGTTGCGTGGGCGATTTGTGGCTTCTGGATGTGATTGGGGTGACAATTGGTGTCTTCTGCGAGGCGTGCGCTTGTCAACTGCGGGCGGTCCTGCCCCCCCCAAAAAATAAAGCTTAACAACTCTGAGCAGTCTCCCCCCACTTTCTTAATTTGGAGTCCCCAAAAATAGGGGTCGTGATATACACCAGGGGTGTTGTACACAGAAAAATACAGTACCTTAAAATTCGCCGCCTGTTAATGTCACTATATGCAGCGACACACTATGCTTTTTCCCACCAATCTGGAAGGATGTTGCGCAGCACACAAAACAGATTTAAAACAACACCATTATCTGTGTTTATTTGCTGAGATGCCTTGTCTGGGGTGGGGGGGCAGACATTGTGACCCAGTAAAGTCAGAGTACAGAGATGCCACTCATCTTTCTGAAGATTTTCTTAATTTATGCAGGTCCTACTGCTCTTCAGCGTATAGCCTGGCAGTTGCTAGGCAACCGGAAAAGGAATAGTGTGCATGCTTTCTATGATTTTTAGATCTCTTATTTCTTTGTTTATGTTCAAAAGGTGGATATGGAACTGGAAATTGAGATTGAAAACCAGGATAGCATATTCACAAGTAATCGTTTGCTTTATTTTAGCATAACCTCAGTTGCAACTGGTGGAAGCTTTCTGTTAGCAAATAAATGCTTTTTGGGTTTGTGTTCTTGGTTGTTGTTTTAAGCCATATTCACTGACAAATGCACAAAGGGGACTAAGAAATCAAATCCTTCTGTGAAAAAGTAGCCAGGTATTTGGGTTTTAAAAGAAAAGAAGAAGGTAAAATTCAGTCCTGTGCTGCTGTTCTGGGAATGTGTGCAACGTAGTCTGTTCTGCAATTTGCGTATATTTCCAGAATATCCCTCGCTGGTGCATCTTTTATATTATTCTACATGGCTGCCCTTGTACTTTGATTCCTCACAGCACAGGATTTTATTAATGCTCCATTTCTTGAACTGGAACACATTCTTGGGTGAGAAGCAAAACTACCTTCCTTTTTTTCTTCTCAAACCTAGTGGTCACTGCCATTTCTTGTCACAGCTAAGTAATAACGTTTTCTATTATGTTTGTCCTTTTTAACAGCTCAGGACGACAGTTAAGTGAAGTCTTCATTCAACTGCCTTCCAGAAAAGAATACCCAGAATACTATGAATTAATTAGAAAGCCAGTGGATTTCAAAAAAATTAAGGTGAGCCTGATTTCTGCTAAACGCGAATGCAGCTTCCTTTCTTTTTTACATATATTTTTAATTAATTTTTTCCAAATGTTTTCATGGTAACCTTCAAATCAAAGACATTGTTTCATGAGTTGACTCCCTCACCTCCCTGTTTCTTCTCCCCAGCGAGGCAGGTCAGTGCTGAAATCCCTATCATTTCAGCACCAGTTGAGATCTTCCTCTTCTCCCAGTCATTTGTACGTGCTCACAACATGGTTTTTGTTTTGCACATGTTTGTAATTTTTTTACAAGGTACCGAGAAGACACCCTGTGCCACAGAAGGCATCTCATAATTTTGCCAAAAGTTTGGGGTGTAGGCAATGATCTGTTGTAGCAGTGGGCGGGTGTGAGTTTTATCCAAGTCGGACATAGAGGCTCATCTTAGAGTATGCATTGAAACTGCTATCCCTTGAACGCCGGCCTCTCAGTGTTACGCACTCAGCATACAGAGAACCTTTATTTGGCTTACGACTTCTATCTGTGTCCAGGGCAGCTGTTTATCAGCTCCATCTGGTACGCAGGCTGAGACCCTACCTGCCTGCGGACTGTCTCGCCAGAGTGGTGCATGCTCTAGTTATCTCCCGCTTGGACTACTGCAATGCGCTCTACGTGGGGCTACCTTTGAAGGTGACCCGGAAACTACAATTAATCCAGAATGCGGCAGCCAGACTGGTGACTGGGAGTGGCCGCCAAGACCATATGACACCAGTCCTAAAGGATCTTCCCTGGCTCCCAGTACGTTTCCAATCACAATTCAAAGTGTTGGTGCTGACCTTTAAAGCCCTAAACGGCCTCGGTCCAGTATACCTGAAGGAGCATCTCCACCCCCACCCTTCAGCCTGGACACAGAGATCCAGCGCCGAGGGCCTTCTCGGTAGTGGTGCCCGCCCTGTGGAACACCCTCCCACCAGATGTCAAAGAGAAAAATAACTACCAAACTTTTAGAAGACATCTAAAGGCAGCCCTGTTTAGGGAAGTTTTTAATGTTTAATAGGTTATTGTATTGTAGTGTTTTGTTGGAAGCCGCCCAGAGTGGCTGGGGGGACCCAGCCAGATGGGTGGAATATTATTATTATTATTATTATTATTATTATTATTATTATTATTATTAT